>JBDJHY010119314.1:0-23633 GCA_039654485.1 Withania somnifera
TACAAGTCCCTGTGGGTTCGACATCCAGCTCACAAGAGCCACTATATTACTTGTACGATCGCGTACACTTGCGTGTGGGTTAGGACGCAACAGTCAAAGAGTATTTAGTTTTAGTCTCTAAAATAGGCAATTTGAGATATTTTTAAACTGAGCCTCCAGGGATCCAAACTAAAGATCCCAGGAAGTCATAAATGACTTGGGACAGCTACTAAAATTTTCTAGAATGCAAAACATCACATATTTCTCATAAATGACCATGAGGGTCATTACATGTATAGATTACTTAGCTTATTTTCATAAGGTGGGTGTTGATCTTCCTTCCCCTGAGTTTATTCCTGTTGTTAGAGAGTTTCTTGATGTTTCCCTAATGAGTTACCTGGCCTCCCACCCGAATGTATCATTTATTTTACTATAGAGGTTAAGCCGGGTACAAGACCATTTCGAGTACAACTTATCATATGGCTCCAACAGAGCTGCAGGGGCTCAGTACTCATCTTCAATATTTGATTACCAAAGGTTTTATCCATCCTACTATTTACCCTGCAGTGCTCCAGTGTTGTTTGTGAAGAAAATGGTTAGGACTATGCATTTGTGTATTGACTATAGGTAGTTGAATAAGGTTACCATTAACAATAAGTATCCTTTGTCGCGGATTGATAACTTTTTTTATCAGCTTCAAGGTGCTACTATGTTCTCGAAGGTTGATTTGAGGTCGAGTTATCACTAGGCTAGGCTGTGGACATTTCAAAGACTACTTTTCGAACCCGATATCAGAACTATCAGTACCTGGTTATATACTTCGGGCAAGCTAATACCCCAGCCATATTTATGGATCTTATGACCAGAGTTTTTAGGCCATATTTAGACTCCTTCGTGATTTTAACAAGAGGAGAATTTGAGGATTATTCTCCAAACTTTAAGGACTGAGAAACTCTATGAAAAGTTCTCGAAGTGTTTATGTGATGGAATTTGACTTCATATACTTCATTAATATGATGAAATGCATGTTCTTGAGGAAATTTTAGGAGATTTGATATATTTTATATATTTGTACAGGTTAAAGTTTGATTTTGGAACCTTGGAGAAGAGTACAAAAGAAAAAGATTTTTTAAGGTTAATTAGACAGTTAATCGAGACTTGGATAGGTCACCTAAGTCGTACCACCCAGAGAGATTTGGCACTGCTTTTAATGCCCAGCTACTGTCCAACTATGGACGGTTTATCCACCCTTGGACGAATCATCCATAAGCTGATATCCAGGAAGTGAAGCACTATTTTAATGCCTAGTTACCATCTAAAGATGGACGGTTCGTCTAATCTTAGAAAGGTCGTTCATAGGATACTACTATGGAAGAAGATTACAGAAGAATAAACGTGTAGCCTAACCTTAGAAGGCCCATCCAACAGTTTCATTTGCCATGTTTGCTACTCCTATGCCACCTGTGAAGGATGACAAGAATAGATGAACCGCCCAGTGTTAGACGATTCGTCTAAAGAACCATCCAAGCCTAAGAAAAAATCACTCTTTAGTTTCAAACATTAAATTTCTACCCCTGTACTAATAATAGAAGGATTAGGGTATTTTAAGATTATTATTGGAACAAAGATATTCTAACATACTACGCTCAAGTTTTTCATCTATTTTGTTCCTACTACAAACGTTAATGGTGCGGGGATTTGGCTATTGATTGACCGGTAATTGAACAACATCTTTGGAGTTTAATTTGATATGGGTATAATATGTAGTGAATTTCCTCTTTGTTATTGCATAGTTGTTACCATGAGTGGCTAGCTTCCCAACACCAGGGTTGTGGGATCTATGGGTGAAACAAGCATAGGGTTTTGAATATAGTGTTTCTTGCATCCAACAAGTTTTTCTATACATAATATCTATAGTCTGATTGATTTCTAGTGGTACACTAGACAATGCCTAGGTTTAATTAGTATGAACTATATGAGTAAATCTTGGTGTTGAGATTATAACAAGAAATTCAGGGTGTTAACCTTCGTTTAATAATTATTGTTGTAAATAGGGTAATCATCTTTGAGGTTATTACTATAGAATCACTCTTTTATAGTCTAAAAAGGTGTAAAAGAGATTTGGAGATAGGTAGTGAAAAACTTAGACTAATACATCATTAGTAATAACTAATATACTTACAAAAGGTTATGAGACCATCAATGCTCTTAATCCAAAGATTTGTTGATACCACGGTGAGCACAATTTGGGGTTTCCTTATTAGTTGAATTTGTTACTAAATACGTGGATTGATTTTTGAAAGTCAATTGTATACTATTACTGTTGAAATTTACGTCTCTAGGAAATAATCAACTAATTTGATAAATATCCTCATTCAACTTGAATTTGAAGCCACATTCCCTGTGGGATTCGACCCCAACCTTTTCGGTTATATAGTTGGCAACTATCGTTTTTATACTTCTTTCAAAGGTGTATCTAGACGTATCAAAATTTGGCGTCGTTTCCGGAGAATACGATTATCAGTTAGGTAAAGTATGAATATTTACATTTACTCTTATTTCTCTTTTTAATTGTTGTTGTTGTTTTGTTCTATTTTAGGTTGACCTGTAGTTTATGCGAAATAACTGGAGTTTGGGTATACCATTACTAATATTCAATTTGTAGATTAATAGAACGTTCAGAAGGATGAATAGACAGGAAGACGTGTAGCTATATAACCCTATTCAATTGAATCCAAATGATCTACCTAAAGGTAATCATCCAGCTGCACCATATCGGTGTTAGCACATAAGGAATAATAAGGTGATAGAAGAAGATGATGATGTAGACTTGGATGGTGCTGGTAAGACTGGAGTGATTATTTTACCTCCTCTAGCACCAGATAGCAAGTTTAAAGTTAGCATCACTATGATCTAACTCTTGACTATAAAGAGGTTTTCCAGAGAAGTAACGAGTGAAGATCCCAACCTTCACCTAAAGAACTCCACTGCTATATGCAAGTCTTACAACTTACCAAGAGTGAGTCAGAATGCTATACAGTTGAGGTTATTCCCTTTATCATTGTGCGAAGAGGCTACTATGAGGTTGGATGACCTTTCACTAGACTATCTAATTGGGGTAAGTTGAAAAATATTTTCCTAAAAAGGTTCTTTCCTCCATCAAAGATGCTAGTGCTTCAGGATAAAATCACCAACTTTAAAAAAAAGAATCATGAAGCTCTACATAAGGTCTGGTTGAAAATAAGAAGATTAAGTAATGTATGACTCATGGACTGGGAGACGAATATCTAGAAGAGACATTCTATAGAGCCTTAAATACACCTATAAAGTTGGCTGCTGATGGTGTAAATGGAGGATCCTATATGTCAAGAACGTCTACCCAAGTGTCACAGGAAATTGATAATTTGACCAAGAACAAATGAGGTTGGCATATTAGGAAGTTGAATGCTTGTACTCTAAAAACCACTTTCTAATGCAGTTTATTCAACTTGCAGGTAGGGGCTTGTACTTTTTTTAGATTGTTATTCTGGATATAACCAAATTGCCATAGCACTGGAAGATTAGGAGAAGACAGCCTTTACATTCCTTTATGGTACATTTTCTTTCAAATGAATGCTAATTGGATTAAGTAATGCACCGAACACTTTTCAAAGATGCATGATATCCATATTCTCAGATATGGTTGAACACTCTCTTGAAGTTTTCATGGATGATTTATCGGCTGTTAGGGACACAAATGAGGATTTCCTAAAGAATTTGAGTATTATAGAGCTGCATAGATGTTAACCTTGTGCTTAACTGGGAAAAATGCCAGTTTATAGTGAAGGAAGGTATTTTCATTGGCCAAAAAAATTTTGAGAAAGGTATTGAAGTAGATAGATCAAAAGTTGAGGTAATTGAGAAGCTGCCACCTTCAATTTCTATGCAAGGTGTGGGAAGCTTCTAAAGCCATGCTAGGTTTTATAGGAGGTTTATACAAGACTTATAAAAAATTTCAAACCCACTATTCAAACTTCTTGAGAAAGAGGTAAAGTTTTTGTTTGATAAGGCATGTTTGGAAGCTTTTGAAGGCCTCAAGAAAAAAAAATGATTATTGCACCTGTTATTGTTGGTCTGAATTGGTCAGTGCCATTCTAGTTAATGTGTGACGCAAGTGGAGTTGTGCTTGGTGTTGTTCTTGGGCAGAAAGAGAAGATATTCCACCATATCTATTATGCAAGTAAAGCTTTGAATAGGGTACAGAAGAACAATACAGTTATCGAAAAAGAGTTGCTTACTGTTGTATATACATTTGATAAGTTCAGAGGATACCTCTTTGGCACCAAAGTTGTGGTATACACTGATCATGCTGCTTTTAGATACCTTATGGATAAAAAGGATGAAAAACCATGGTTGATCCATTGGATCTTGCTTCTTCAGGAATTAGACTTCAAACTAAAAGACCAAAAAGGGTGTGAAAATTAGGTGGATGGTCATCTCTCCAAGTTAAAGGCAGACAAAAGAGAAAAGGGTGATGCTGAGATTAAGGATTCTTTCCTTAAAGAAAGGGTGATGGTTATTTCTACTGTTAAGGAACCTTGGTATACCAACTGTGCAAACTTTTTGGTCAAAAATATTATACCTTGAAGGAATAAAATCGAATCAATGAAAGAAGTTCCTTTATGATACAAGTAAATATTTTTGGGATGAACCTTTATTATTTAGGCATTGGGCTGACAATATGATAAAATAATGTGTACCAGAAGATGACATGATAAGAATCCTTGAGGCTTGTCATTCATCCCCAGACAGAGGACAATGTGGTGGTGCTAGTACTACACAAAAAGTATAAAAATATGGCTACTATTGGCCTAACCTTCACCATGATACTTATGAGTTTGTTAAAGCTTGTGAAAGATGTCAAAGGCTAGGAGCAATTTTGAGAAAACATGAACTTCCGATAACTCCAATAATTGAAGTTGAGATTTTTTATTTCTAGGGGGTTGAGTTCATGGGTCACTTCATGAGTTCTTACGTATATAGATACATTATGGTAGTTGTCGACTATGTCTCAAAGTGGGTTGAAGTTGTTACCCAACAATGAAGGGAAAAGTATAGTAGTGTTCCTAAATAAAAACATATTCACAAGGTTTGGGATCACCAGAACCATCATTGGTGATGGGGTTTTGCAATTTTGCAACAAAATTTTTTCAAAAGGTTCTAGATAAATTGGAATGAAGCAACACAAGGTAGAAACCCCTTATCATCCTCAGATGAGTGGACAGATTGATGTCTCAAATAGAGAGATTAAGTCCACTCTTGCTAAGACAGTAAACGCTACACAGACAAACTGGTGGCTTAAGTTGGATGACTTATTGTAGGCATACAGAATGAAGTTTAAGACACTAATTGGGATGTCACTTTTTCAGCTGGTTTAAGACACTAATTGGGATGTCACTTTTTCAGCTGGTTTATGGTAAATCTTTCCATTTTTCGGTTGAACTATAGCACAAGGTGATCTCGGCTCTCTAAAGGCCAATTTAAGTTAGAATACAGCCGTAAACTTGTGTATTGATCAAGTAAATAAGTTGGAAGAGTTCAAAACAAATTCATATGAAAAGGCCTTAATATACAAGGACAAGATGAAGAAGTACCACGACCGATGAATTGATAAAAGAGAGTTCAGCCCAGGGAATTTGGTTTTGTTGTAAAACTTAAGATTCTAATTATTCTCGAGCAAACATAAGTGAAAGCGGTCGGGTCCATTCATTGTAACAGGGTGTTTCTATCAAGAGTGGCAGAATTAAAGAATAATAAGAAAAAAAATTCAAGGAAAATGGCAAAGGATAAAAAGGTATTATGGATCTGCTGAAGAGGTCTAAGCTCTAGAAACTGTCTATCTGAATGAAGTCTAACTAGTCAAAGTGACTACGTTGTGCTGTGACATTAAATCAAGCACTATTGGGACGGAATCCTAAATTTTTATAATGTTATATATTTTATTAGTTAGCTTTAGTTGACCGTATAAGACTGGTGTGATGGATGTATAAGTATACAAGAACCAGGTTTGAAGTAGTTGGAAAAGTGTGAGGTGGAAGATGATGGATGAATCATCCATGAATCGGCGAATCTCCCAGATCCCACTATCTCATAGGAAGAGTATTGGATGCATTTAACAATATGATGAATGGTAATTTGGGTGAATCGTCCAAAGATAGACGGACTGTACAAAACCATTCGCCCATAAAAGATTGCACTGGAAGCAAAAAAGAGTGGGAGAGATAGAGATTAGACAAAACGTATAACCTAACCTTCCATAAGAACCTCCACTGGAAAAAAAGGGTTCTCAGACGAAACTATTGGATGAGGCATCTAGACTTGGAGAACCGTCCAATGTTCCATCCCAAGAAAGTCGGTTTTTAACTAGGTTATGTCAAGTTTATTCAAATTCCTACCCGACCCACATGCATATTATAATTCCTCTCTTTCTCTTTCTATTTCTTAATACCATAACGTATTTGTAGTGTCAGTTACTTTTTCTTGGTTTTATTTTCTGATCAAAACTCCTAATAGTACATCCTTTTTTCATCAATCTCTGTGAATTTGATACTAAGTAATACGTGTTGTGCAACAATGAGTTGTCTAAGTAGAAGAAGGGAACCCTAAACTCTATTCCATCATTTTGGTAGGTGTGTATTGAATTTTTGCTTATTTTTTGAAGTTGATTTTCATAAGCATGTACGGTGAGGCCAAGTCTGAGTAGTCTGACACCAATTAAAGTTAAATCGAATGAAAAATGCACATGATGCCTGGTTTCATTGGTATGGGTATGACTAAACAAATAATTTTCTTAGCAATGGGGCTTGGGAAAGCATATACATAGAGATTGGTGTAGTCTAGTTATCTGAATTCATCCAATAGGGTATAGCTATGCAAAAGTATTGGACGGACGAGGGTCTGTACGAACCATCTTAAGTAAGACGATTCACCCATACTCATCGCATATAGGATTTTAATCTGGTTAAAATTAATTGCATTGAGTGTTAAGGGATAAAACATCAAACAGGCCATCAGATTTTTAATAGTTCATCCAAATACATCATCTAAAAAAAACTAGACTAGTCAGTGATAGACGATGGGTGGAAGAAGTGTCTACCCTGGGAAGAACCATCCAAACCTTTCATTCGAAAGATTTTCATCTGGTTTATACTCCTCAACTTTGGTCTGGTGATTTTAGCATCCATACTAACAATATCCCTATAGGTACCAATGCCTCCTAAACTTACTACATAGCGAGAAGGTGGACAACGAAGTGAATTTTCATTGGGTCTAAGAGAAGAGGATGACAGTCTGGAGCATAGAATAACTAGACTATAGTCAAGGCAAGTACGGTCCCTTGAGAAACCTACTCATCCTGGCCCATATATAATATCCTCTAAGAAAATCAGATGAAGAATATGGGGACTCTTTGAATATAGAAGAATCAGGAAATGAAAGCAGTTCAGATAGTCCAAATCTAACACCTCCACAAGACCTCCAAGCAGATATGTATCAGGTTAAAAAAATAAAAAACCCAGAATTCCATGATAACTCCTGGTGGGTAGTGGAAGGGTATGACAAGATATATGCTGAGGGACTTACCACGAATGCTAAGGGTTAATTCAAGAGGAGCATTACTGAAGATGTCCGATTGTCACTATACATCTGCTAGACTTCTCAGAGATTGAAAGAGTACTCGAGGCGTATCAGTTTGGTTAGATGAATAGGTTTTTAGGTCAGTAATATCGTATGATAGTTTGTAAATTTTATGTGAACTGGCTTATCTGTAGCACATGGAAATCAAAGGTAAAAAATCTTTAGATATTCCTATTTTGAGCACAGTTAAGGTTCAGAGAGTTGTTGTTGACATTTCCAAGGAGTTGATAAATTAGATGTTTCTGGGTAATGATTATATTCCTCCAGAAAGCAAATAATATTATGTATATCGGTACACCAACTACGAAAGTCAGTGGAATTGGTTTCCCCAAGTGTTAAATTATTTATACCCATCCTGGTTGAAGAACCCTCATCTACCGATTCAAACAGAGATGCTTAGTTTTATTTCTAAGTTTTGGTGTGCGATTTCAAGAATGTGTATCCACCCAATAAGAGCAAAAAAATTAACCGATGAAGATGTTGTTTTGGTGGCCAGCTTGGTGTCTTAGTATAATCTGAATTTTGGCAGAAGAATCTACAAGGAAGACAAATGAGGGCCTTGCGAGAAGGTATAATTTATACCTACCCTGCTTAATAATTAAAATTATTGAAAGATGTGGAAAATGATGCTTTAAAAACCTATGTCATTAAAATATGTAAGGATATCTCAAAATATAAGAGAAAAAGAAGAAGAGTAGGGCAGCATTAACATCACAGACGGGGTCAAGGAGCTGGTTGGAATTGATACTATTGACACAACCATCATTCCATCAGCTCATGGGGAATCTATTGAGTTGAGAGCACAGGGCCTACCACCCAGTCATCCATTAGAGCATCCTCCTCCTTCACCATTTGATTTCACTCCACAAAACCTAGCAAAACTGGTAAAGAGAATAAAGTAAAATGAGTGTCGGCTATAAGTGATGTTGGTGGAAATGGAGCACATGATGGACAGAAACTTAAATATGATTTAGAGCTATATGACACAATAAAAGAATGGAATGAAAACATGGAGGAGAATATGAATTAAAGGTTGAAACTTATGAGCCCGTCTGACTAGGCAAAGTTTCAGTTGGAACTTGAGACGCTTCGGGCAGATGTGACATTATTGCAATAAGGAAAATATTTAATCATCCTAATGTCAGCGAATCTAGCAAAGTCGGATGATAAAGATAGAATACTAAGTTTGGCTGAAATGCATTCAAAGAGGAAAGTTGTTATGGTGGATGGTAACCTTGAGGAGGAAACATGCAAAAAGGAGAAGAAGAAGAGAAACTGTAAGGGAGAAGATTAAGATTTGGAGGAAGCAACGAGGAAGTACAGAGTGACTTATGTGTGGATGATGATAGAATGAGATCATACACCAACAGAGTCAGAAAAGTTGAGTGGAGCACCCATTGTAGCTGAAACTAGGCTTTCTTGGAACACATCAGTATGCACAGGTGCAATGAGTGCAGGGGTAGAACAACCATTTATGATTGGGCTCGATTCATATGATGCTAATTCTTAGGCTGTTGCAAGTAAACCACTAACCCATTCACTGTTCAATTTAATTTATGCATTGAGGATAAAACTGTGTGTTGTGTAGGGAGTGGGTAGTACCTTTGTGTTTGTCTAAGGGTTCTTGTTGTCATGCTCTTTTCCCTAGGACATGATATGTAGTAGAACTAGCATGTCTAGTTTTTACATTTATTGCTGAATTATTGTGGTTAGGTGTTTGTTGAGTTATAAACCCTAAAGGAATAAGTGAAGTATCAAGAAACCATTGGCATAATATGATAAACAAAAGAAATTTGTGTGTGTTAATTGTGTTTTGCAAAAAAAAATTGTAATCTCTGAGTAACTATGAATTATGTTTGTTGAAATGAAATTATCCTTGGAACAAATTTGGATTGACAAATGTCGTATACTTGCAAAGTGTGGAAGAATAATTACTTTTATTCTTTTTGTGAACATGATATCCAGAACTTGCCTAGTTCAATTTTAGCTAGTAGAAAGTAGGTTGACTTGAAAATGATCCTAAGCGTGCTTTTAATTAGTCACTTAGCCTTAAAAGAGCCTCCAAACAAGTTGAGTTTACAATTTGATCCTTGTACATATAACCGTCTTTCTGAAACCAACCATTTGTTGACTCCTGTTTAGTAAGACTACTTTGTTTTGGCCCTGGTTCTCCTTGCATATTATGCACCTCAATTCAGGTATTGAACCCAATCTGAGGGTGGTTATGTGGCAGAAATTACGAGAATCCGTGATTAAGCTTTGGCTTGGCACTGGTCCAGTGGTGAATATCGTGTCTTCAACCTAAGTTTACAATTAGTTGAGGATGGCTATTATGAAGCCTTCTTGAAAAAAATAAAAAAATAATAGTAATAATAATGATAAAAGGGGAGGGCACTATGTATGTATAAAAGTTTTGAGGCTAAGGGTCTAAAAAAGAGTAGTAGTAAAATAGAAAAATGAATAAACAAGTGAAAAGAGGGGTAAGGAAAGAAAAGGAATCAATCACTAAGTTCGAAAATCCACCTTACTAGCACCCAAACCTTCATTCAATCCATAAAAGGCCCTGAAATGATTCAAGCCGACCAGCTAAAAGCTAAGTTATAAATGATAAGGGCAAGCCTATGGCTAGTGTGTGCACAATTGGAACTTATTGTGAGTATAAGTGATATCTTTCCCAATCCTATGATAAATTAGTGGAATATGTGATAATGGGATTTCTTTATAGTGAGAACAAATAGAAGACTATGTCTATCATAAATGCATTACAATAGTGAATTCAATTGACACAAGCCTTGTGAAAAGGTCATTTATTTTATTACTCAAAGTTTCAGTTAATAATGAATTAGCCAATTTAATACCTTTCCAAATGATTGACTGGTCTGAGCTTATTTCTTTACAGGTTTTTAAGTCTTTAGTTGTGTTGTTGTTTGAGGACAAACAAACATTCTAGTTTAAGGGTTTTGATATGACGGCATTTGAAGTCATATACTTCACTTTATGTGACTACTTTTTAGACCCGATAATGACACTATCAGTTCCTGGACATATAATCGTCTTTCTAAAACCTACTGTTTGTTGACCCTTTTTTAGTAAGACTACTTTGTTTTGTCCCTGGTTTTCCCTTGCATATTATGCACCTCAATTCAGGTGTTGGACCTAATCTGAGGGTGGCTATGTGAGAGACATCACGAGAATCTATGATGAAGCTCTATCTTGGTTCTGGTCTAGTGGTGAATATTTTGTCTTCAACCTAATTTTACAATTAGTTTGAGGGTGGCTATTATGAAGCCTTCTTGAAAAAAAATAAAAAAATAAAAAATAAAAAGTAAAAAATAATTGTAACCATAATAATGAAAGGGGAGGGCTCCATGTATGTTTAAATAAAAGTTTTGAAGCTAAGGGTCTAAAAAAGAGTAGTAGTAAAAGAGAAAAATGAAGAAAAAAGTGAAAGGGGGATAAGGAAAGAAAAAGAATCAATCACTAAGTTCTAAAATGCACCCCACCAGCACCCAAACCTTTATTACAAGCCGAATAAGGCCTTGAAGTGATTCAAGTCAACCAACTAAAAGCTAAGTTATAAATGCTAAGGGCAAGCCTATGGCTAGTGTGTGCACAATTGGAACTCAGTGTGAGTATGAGTGATATCTTTCCCAGTCCCATGGTAAATCAGTGGAATATGTGATAATGGGATTTCTTTATAGTGAGAGAAAGTAAAAGACTACATCAATCATAAATGTGTTACAACAGTGATTTAGTTGACACAAGCCTTGTAAAAAGGTCATTTATTTTATTACTCAAAGTTTCAGTTAATAATGAATTAGCCAATTTGATATCTTTCCAAATGATTGACTGATCTGAGCTCATTTCTTGTATGAGTTTTAAGTTTTTAGTTGTGTTGTTTCTTGAGGACAAACACATTCTAGTTTGACGGTGTCGATATGATGGAATTTGACATCACATACTTCACTTTATGTGACTACTTTTTGGACCCGATATCAACATTATCAATTCTCGGTTATGTCCTTCGGGCTAACTAATTCCCCATCTACATTTATGGATCTTATGACCATAGTTTTAGGCCATATTTGGACTCTTTCATGATTGTTTCATTGATGACATCCTAGTTTACTGTCAGAGATAAGAGTAACACGGGGAGCATTTGAGGATTGTTATCCAAACTTTAAGGACTGAGCAACTGTATGCAAAGTTCTTCAAGTGTTGATGTGACAGCAGTTGACTTCATATACTTCACATAATACGATGAATAAATGCATTTTCTTGAGCAACTTTTGTGAGATTTGATGTATTTTCTATGTTTGTACAAGCTAAAGTTTGATTTTGGAACCTTGGAGAAAAGTACAAAAGAATAGGAATTTTTGAAGGTCAATTGGGCGGCTCATCCAGACTTGGACAGGTTTCCCAAGTCGTACCTCCCAGAGAGATTTCCAATACTTTGACACCCAACTATCGTCCAAAGATGAACGATTTTTCCAGCTTTTGATGGATCATCCATAAGCTGTCATTCGAGAAGTGAAGCACTATTTTAATACCTTAGTTACCTTCCAAAGATATACGATTTGTCAAATCTTGGATGGATCATCTATAAAATATGATTTTGGAAGAAAACTACAGAAGAATGAACTAGTCGGCCAAGCTTGGATGGCTTATCCAACAGTGTATTGTCTTCCATGTTTGCTACTATTGTGCTGCTTGTGAGGTACGACATGAACAAATAAACCACCCAATGTTGGATAGTTCGTCCAAAGTACCATCCAAGACTGAGCGAAAATCGCTCTTCACTTTCAAACATTAAATTTGTACCCATGGACTATAAATAGAAGGATTATGTTGTTTTTAGATTATTATTGGAACAACGACATTTTAACATACTGCTGCTCAATTTTTTCATCTATTTTCTTCCTACTACAAACATTAATTTTGTGGGGATTTCGATATTGATTGATCGATAATTGAACAACATCTTTTGAAGATAATTTGATCTAGGTATGATATTTAGTGAATTTCCTCCTTGTTATTGCACAGTTGCTATCATGAATGGCTAACTTCCTAACTCTTAGGTTGTGGGATCCATGGGTGAAATAAGTCTAGGGTTGTGAGTATAAAGAGGTTCTTGCATCCGACCAGTTTATCAATACATAATATCTATAGTCTAATTGATTTCTGGTGGTTGTAAATGTTATGCCTAGGTTTAATTAGTATGAACTATATGATTAAATCTATGTGTTGAGATTATAACAAGAAATTCTATTATTAACCCTCGTATAATTATTATTGTTGTAACTAGGGTAATCATCTTGAGGTTACACATATAGAAATATTTCACTCATTACAGTCTAAAAAGGTGTAAAAGAGGTTTGTCTAAGATAGATTGAGAAATACTTAGACGAATACATCATTAATAATGACTGATATATTTTAAAAATATTGCAAAAAGCATCAACGCTCATAAATCAAAGATTTGTTGATACAACCGTGAACAAAATTCATGGTTTCCTTATTATTTGAATTTGTTACTAAATATGTAGATTGATCTCTGAAACTCAATTACATACTGTTAATGTTGAAACATAAAATCCCCCATACTTATATTTATGTCTTTAGGATATAATAAACTAATTGTTAATATTCTCATTTGACTTGAATTTGAAGCCATATTCTATGTGGGATTCAATCCCAACCTTGTTGGGTTATATATTTGACAATAACCATTTTTATACTTCTTTTAGAGGTGCAATTTAGACGTATCAAGTGTACCTTCTTGACTCTATTTCATTCTTGGGCCATGTTATATCTTCAACAAGCATTAGTGTATATCCAAAGAAGGTTTTAGCAGATTGTGATTGGCCTTAACCTACTTCTCTATATGAGGTTCAAAGTTTTATTTGTAAGTTGGTTACTAAAGATGACTCATGCAGGGTTTTCCATCTATAGAAGCTCCTTTGACCAGATTGACCCGAAAGAATGTGCCCTTCCGTTGGTTTGAGGATTGTAAGTCCAGTTTTTTAGGCTTAAGGTGTTTCACACTTTAGTAGTTGAGGGACAACTATACATAGTATACTGTGATACCTTTGGTATTGGTTTGGTGTGTGTACTAATACAATAGGTTAGATTCATCACATGTATTCACATTAGTTGAAGGTTCATGAGTACAACTACCCGACCCATGATTTTGAGTTGGCGGTGGTAGTTTTCGTACTCAAGATCTGGATACATTACCTCTGTGGAGTTCATTGTGAGATTTTCATTTATCACCACAACTTACAGTACATATTTAGCCAGAGGGAGCTCAATCTTAGACAAAAGAGATAGGTTAAGCTTCTGAAGGACTATGATATTAGCATTTTTTACCATCTGGGAAAAATGAATATGGTTGCATATGCCTTGAGCCAGAATGCATTAGCATGGGTAATTTTGATTCCATATTAGTTTCAGAAAGACTATTAGCCTTGGACATTTAATTTTTGGCTAACTATTTGGTCTGATAGAACATTTCAGATCTAGGCAGAGTTCTTGCATATGTTGAGGCCAAACCTACTCTATTTGATCAGATTCGACCGCGACAGTATGAGGACAGATCCTTGGTTTGTATTTGATATTTAGTTATAAAGGGTGATTAGAGTGTTTCTTATTTAGAATCTTATCATGTATTGTAGATAGGTAGCAAAATTTGTGTTCCCAGAGTTAATGATTTAATTCAGACTATTCTTCATAAGGCCCATTGTACCAGATATTCCACACATATGGGAATAACAAACATGTGCAAGTATTTGATACAGCACTATCGGTGGTATAGTTTGAGGTTTGAAGTTACCAGATTCATTTCCCAGTGCTTGAACTACCAATAAGTGAAGCTCAAGAACCACAAACCAAGTGGCGTATACACGACTCCCTATTCTTGAGTGGAAATGGGGGAGGGTTACAATGGATTTTGTTTTTAAAATTCCTAGTACTTCCAGGGGTCATGATTCTATTTGGGTCATCATGGATCAGTTGATCAAGTCCGCCCACTTCCTAGTTACTTTATCATCTTAGGGTGCAGAGAGATTTGTTGTCTTATATGTTAAGGAGATTTTTCACCTACATGAGGTCCAAGTTTCTATCATTTCAAACAGAGACTCTTAGTTCACTTCTCAAATTTGGAGGATTGTACAAAGAGATATGGGTACATAGGTGGCTCAAAGTACTACTTTTCATCCAAATATGGACAGATAGTCCAAGAAGACTATTCAGGTACTCTAGGATATGCTTCATGCGTGTATTTTTTATTTTGGTGGTAGTAAGGATCAATATTTGGCCTTAACAGAGTTCTCACATAATAACAACTACCATTCTAGAATTCAAATAGCACTATTTGAGGCTTATATATTCGATATTATGGATCACTAATTGGTTTGTACATTAGTGTCGAGATTTTTCCACAGATTTATATTTGGTTTGAGATTTTATAAAGAGAGTCATGGTTATTTAATACAAATTACAGTCAACACAACATAGAAAAAAGAGTTATGTAGACCGTAAACTTCAGCCTTTGGAGTTTAGTGTGGGAGACAAGGTATTCTTGCAGGTTTCACCCATGAAGGGCGTTATGAGAATTGGTCAAATGGGAAAGATTAGCCCTATGTTCATTGGGTCATATGAGATTACTGTGAGGATTAGTAACGTTACCTACTGATTAGCCCTAACCCCAAAGTTAGCAGTTGTTTATCCAGCATTTTACGTCTCCATGCGTTGTCTTTATGTGCTAGATCGCTCCCATGTACTCCATTCTGAGTCAGTTTATTTGACAAGCGATTGAATTATGTCGAGAAGTCGAGGCTATTATCAACAAAGATGTAAGGCGGCTTACAAATAGAGATATTCCAATTGTGAGAGTTTGTTTGGCTCATCATTCGACCGAGGAGGGTACCTGGGAGACGAGGAGGGATATGCGAGCCCAGTACCCTTATTTGTTTGAGTTTTCAGCTACTCCCTTCTTTCCTAACTTCCGTAGATGAAATTTCCTTTTAGTAGGGATGTTGTAATGACCCTCGGGGGTCATTCTCATATTTATGTGATTCCTCTGTGTTTAGAGAATTTTTGTAACTTTCCCAAGTCAATTTGGACTTGCTGGGATCGTAGGTTGGTTCCTTAATAGTTTTATAGTTTAAATTCCTTTAATTATTACTGCTTAGGGCCTTACTTTTCTTAAACTACTTCGGATCACCTTTTCATTATTGTTCTTGAGTTCAGAATATCTATTACATAAATATTTCATACACGGATTATCAAAATCAGACTTTATTTCCTTTCAGAGCCTCAATTATTCAACTTAAGGTTGGTTGCGCTGGAATGCATGATGATCGCAGGGCATAAGGTTGTGATCACATGTCTATGCGATAATCGTATGGACTGTGTCACGGTCGCGGTACCGCCTGAAAATATATATATATTGGTTTTCTTCTTCATTTTGATGAAAGTTTCTCCCATTTTCTTATTTTCTCTCAAATCTAGAGTTATAAATAGGTTAATTAAGAGATCATTTGGTTTTTTTTAATCCATAGAATTATATCGACTTGTTCTATGATCGTTTCTACCGGGTAATTATTTAATCCTTCTTTAGTTATAGCGTTTTCTATATTGTATAAACTTCCTAGGGCTTATTTCTTCACTATTATCCATCGTATTGAGACTTATTTTGTACCATACGTTCCATGAGTTGTGTTTTACATTTGGTATAAATGTTTTATTTTCCTGATCTATTAGGGTTTACAGACTTATTTTTAGTTTGGATTCTGACCACGTTATTTCTATAGAAATATGGGTTTTATTTTACTCGTTTTGATGCGTGGGCTAAGTTTTCTCTAGTTTTGTGCAATTTTTTTAGCTTTGTTCGTAATTCTTTGGATATTATAATGTGCTTTTTGAGGTTATCGTCGAAATTCATTTAGGTTATGAATTACTTATTTTATATTAGGTATTTATGTAATGACCCGCTCAGTCATTTCCTTGCCTTTTTCCTCTTCTTGTAATTAGAGTCATTTGGTAGTTTCTCCAGGTCATTTATGACTTGCTGGGACCGGTAGCTCAATGCCTTGGTGAGTTATTTTTCTTGTTATCTCAGTTTTCCTGTTTTGAAGTTTCAATTTTGAAACAGTGGAACTCGAGAGTGAAATAGTAGTAAACATGCTCGAAATCAAATTTCGACAATTTCGTTAGCTTTGGAATATCAACTTTGGTCTAGCTGGACCTTAAGTCTATGTCTTGGACTTTTCATTTTGAGTTTTGTTATGTTGTAGAGCTTTTGGCCCAAAGCTATATGGTTGTTTTGTGGAACCTAATTCCCTTCTTGGGCCTAGTCCACGTAAAGGCATGGACAAGGACCCTGTGCCAATCGTGTCATTGAAACTTTCAGGTCTCTTTCCCCAACCTCCTTTTTCTACTTTTCTCCTTCCATCCTGCTGCTGAGCCTCAAAACTCAAATCAAACTGAAGAGGAGTCCAACCCCAAGCTCACTATTGTTTTTCCTTTTCATTGGTAAGTTTTATCCTTTGCTTTCCTGTAGAAATGGTAGTTGTTCACCATTGTTGAGGGCTTAGATGAGTATAGCTATCGTTTCTTATTTAGATTTGGCTGAGAATAGTTGTCGTCCCTTGTCTAGACTTATTTGAGTGTAATTGTTTTATCTGCAATTTCCTGTGGTTATGGATCAATGCATGAGTTCTAGCTTGTTGCTGTTGTATCTTTGATTTCCTGTTGGTTATGGTTAAATTCCCGAGTCCCAGTATGTAGATGTTTTGTAGAGGTTTTATATATTTTTATGCTTCAATTCATGAGTTCCAACATCTTTTTCGCAGATTGGTTTATAGATATTTTACCCTTTTCCCAGATTGGTTTATAGACATCTTATCCTTATTTCCCAGTTGGATTATATGCAATTCCCCCAAATACATTCTGGGTTTGTCAGATTTGGGGGCTCCTGATACTCGTTTGAGACCCTTAGAGTTTTCCCCTAGGTTGTTGCAGATCATTGAATGCCCTGACACCCTGAGGTTGCCTTGATAATGTCTTTTGGCGAGGTTGCCTTGACGAGGTTGTCTTGGCAGGGTCACCTTAGTGAGGCTACCTTGGCGAAGTAACGTCAGCACCCCGAGGTCACCTTCATGAGGTTGTCTTGGTGAGGTAACCTTAGCGAGGCATCCTTATTGAAGTATCGCCAGCTCCCCGAGGTCGCCTTAACGAGGTCTTCTTGGCGAGGCCTCTTGGCATCACCCAAGGTCGCCTTGATGAGGTCGTCTTGGAGAGGTCATCTCGGTGAGGTTCACCAGTCCTTCTTAGTTAGATTTCTAAAGAATCTTTGTGCCCTTGTTCTTGCTTTAGGATGTGAGGTTACCTCAATAGGTCACCTTGGCAACCACCCCAGTAGCCCCTTCCCTCAAGTTAAGGCTTCAACCTTTCATCTCAGCTCGCTGTCCTTTCATTTTCAGTCTCTCCTTGAGCTTATTTTGGGACCATAAGTCCCCTAGCTGAGGGCTATGTGCCGATGGTCTAGTTGTATTTCTTAGCTACAGGCCTTACTTTCGATCTCAGTTGCTTGTACGATATGGGTCTTCTTATTCTCATTTTGACCTCAAAACTTGTAACTTATATAGTTTCGAGGGACATCAACCATGTTGATGCTTTAGGACCACCTGCGTGTAATTTGGAGATCTTTATCGGCGTCCATATAGGCTAGGTTTATTTGTCCATTGTAGACTGGATTAATATTATTATGCTTGTGACATTTAGGTTGATCCTCGTTTCTCTACTGTTCTCCATTATCAAATTTAGAGGGCTCAGCATAGAGGGTGAAGGGTTGCATGGCGGGTCATCGCCCACCATATGGAGGCCAATGACCTCGGAATTTTATTTCATCTGTTACACGACGAGTGTAGTTATATGAGCTCTTAACTAGTGGCGTTTGGCTTATCCTAAACTCCATTTATTTCCCGTTTTCACTTTTATTTATTTTATTACTAGTTCTATATTAATCCTCTATATAGTTACTGTTTGGACTGTTACCGACACTAAAGGGCTAGGCCCTTATTTGATATTGGAACTAAAGGGTTGAACCCTCATTTTGATATTAGTACTAAAGGGTTGGGCCCTTGTTTTGATATTGGCACTAAAGAGTTTGGCCCTCGTTTTGATATTGGCACTAAAAGGCTGAGCCTCATTTTGTTACTAGCACTGACAGGGGGTGTGTGCGGAGGAGAATACTGTCTACTTTACTTTTCTGCGCCCTTGTGTATGTTCCTTAGTATGGTGCGTACTCACCGGGCTTATAGGGGAGTCATGGTGGATTTTGTTGTACTGTTTGTGCCTACCGGTGGGATGGGGCGCTAGGTAGGATATGCTGTGTTGGTTGTACTTACTGGTGGTATGGGATACTGCTAGGTTCTTGTGTGTTTACTTTTATTCATCATTTAGTAGTATCCTTCTATTTAATCCTTATTCGTGGTTCTTGCGTACTTGGTATCATGGTTAATGAGTTTGACTAGGCTGGAGCATAGGTATGCTTCCTTACTTTGTTAAGGGTTTTGAATTTTGGGCTCTGTAGTCTATACGCATCATGTTTAGTTCCTGTAGTTTTGTACTAGTATATTTGATATCTTACTCTTCTGCTTATTATTAGTTTTACTACTTCTTTACTATCTTTGTACTATTATCGACCTGTTTTACTTCCTCGCATTATAATTTGCATTTTATTTTAACCCATTCAACCGATGATGTCTACTGGTACCTTGTTTGGTACTCATGCTGCACTTCTGTATCTTTTTTGTGGTACAGATAGAGGCAGGGGTTATTAGCATAGCGGTGATGTTTGAAGTAGATCTAGTTGACTACGGACATTACGGTAAGCTTTGTCGTCCGAGTCGACCGTGGTTTCCTTTACTTGGCTTATTTTCATTCGGTCCGTAGTAGGCCTTGTATTGTATTATCTTTTAACTGGAGATTTGTATTTTGTATCTTTCGTTATCCTGTGCAGTAGCTCGACATGCCATGGACACCAGGTTTTAGGGTTTAGGTTTTGTATGATTCCTTGTTGGCTTCTGCTATTAAGTATGGTGTATTATTTCCTTTACTATTTTTGGTTGTTCTGAGAGTTTATAGCGCATTGCACGTAGCTCTGGGCTATAGGGTTAGGCTTGTCTATAGGAGGTTTGTAGACGTCATCATGACTTGAAATATGCAATGGGAATAGGTCATTTTACTTAAGATTTTGGTCTGGACATTCTAGTTGAAGCTTTAATTTTGATTTTCTTTGTCCAGCTTATTCCTGAATAATTATGCTTAAGAAACTCCTGAATAGTCAGCAAACAAAATAAGCTTAGTTGCACTTCTTGATAAAATGAAAAGTTGAAAGCTAATTGGTCTTTTCCAATGTCTCTCAGAGGGTATCAGAATGCATGAAGTAGTGTGTAGAACTATTGCAAAGACGAAGGCAAAATGATGAAGAGTTGGCCTTGGGTGTGGTCTGTGAGGCTTTGTCAATAACCAACTATTCGAAGAAGCTACTCGAATTGAAAGAAGATGCTCTTCTTATGGTTTGTGTCATTGAACCATGAGACTGTAAATTTAATTGACTGCTTAATTTGTAACATTGCACCATGTCTTCCAATGATCTTTTGGATTTCTTGAAATAAATTAATTTTGTTGAGTTTAATGAACAGTTGTGGAGGTACGACGATGTGATTCAATTATGTGAGAAGACACTTGAATTTTCTATGTCAAATGCTCCGCCATATACTTTCGGTTACTAGTCATCAGTATTAGATAGTTCGATCACAGAAAAAAGTGCTTCCTCTGGGTTGTGATAGTCAAGTCATACTTTTATCTCAGGAAGCTTGAAGAGGATGATAATTTTCTGAAGAACCTAGAGAAATCGATGTTTCTAATGGAAAGGTGGCTTCTATATTGTGGAATATATCTTTACCCTCTTTTTACATGTAGATATTAGTTTACTGTCATATAATTTGACTTTGCAGTAGTGGACTCAAGAATTTGGAAGCTGTTGTTCCTCTTGCTGTAACAGTACGTGAACTCTTTTGCTTTAAGGTAAGTGCACTTTGTTCTTTATGATATCCCGCTTAGACAAGCACCTATCACTTATTATATTCATCTTGTTCCTAGGTTATACATATAGTCACACATATCATTATGGAAAAGGGATGATGCAATTGTTTTTTTATTGACTAAATGTAACAGCTATGTTTGAATTATAGGTCATTATCTTTTCTGGAACTTGCACAATTGTTTACCTGTGAATACTTTTGAAAATCATCTGGGATGAAATCTACAGAAAATGAAATAGCAATGACTGAACAACTGAAGAGAAAAAACAATTATGGTTTCTGGCTGAATAGCCAGTTACTAAGCGTGATAAATGAGAGAGATGGTAGGTGTCGAGCAAAGGGGGAAATTTTTATTTGAGTTTGTACCTTTGAATGTCTAGGACCTTAAATTTTCCAGGACTATTGTATTGCACCATTTAAGGAGAGCCCGAGTTATAATATGTCAAGAAACAACAAACACGGCTCACTGCTTTCGCTAGCCTATTTACAGGGCCAATTAGATCGGCTTCGGCCAATTTGGTCTCCGCTCAAACCTTGGGTTGGGATTTGGTGGCTCAACTAACCCATTCAGGCTCAATGTAGAGACAAACACACATATATATGGTTTCTTACCCAGGTCTCAGGTTTATATCCAACAAAGATAGAAAAGCACTAGGTGTTCTTTCCATTTTTCCTAGCCTTGGTGGATGGAGTTACTTGGTATCTGTTGCTGGTGGGAGGTGACATGTATCCCCTGGATTTAGTCAAGGTGCGGGAAAGTCGGCCCGAATGCCACAGTTATCAAAATAAGAATAAAAATATACAGTTTCTTACACATTGAAGTGTAATAGTAATTTGAATCTTACATACACCCCGGCAGATACTAACTTCTAAACCTTTGAAATTGTATTTACATGTGGTCATTCATGGGCTGACTGGTTGTGAGAGAATGACTTGAATTGACTTTTAATTTTATTTTTTGTTTATTAAGGGATTTGTCTGGAGATTTTGTTTAAATTTAAATTGGAAATTATTTCAACCAAGTGTTTGTTCATTAGATTGACCCATTATTTTGACTTCAAATTTGAAATATGAATTTGATAATTGAAAAACAGGTTTTAGGAGTTTTTCAAGCTAATCACTCACAAGACTTCAATCATGTTTTCATGTCCAAACCCAACTTCAACTTCCAAACACTACTTCGACTTTTGAATATTAACTAATTCATGTCCAAAGCCCTACTAAATATCCCTGTTGTCATTGCTCTTTCTCAAGCTTCTTGAAGTGTTTTGGTTGGTTGTTCTTTGGTCAGTCCTGAATTTCTTAGCAAAGTTTTTGTGTTTGTTGTTAGTTTTCTTTTTCTTTTGGAGAAAGGTATTACGGTTAGTCTTATGCAACATGAGATTTAGCAGCGTGTATCTTTTTTGGAAGTTTAGTCCTTTGTCTGACCCTGGGAAAATAAAATTGTTTAATGGCTTACTTTTTATGATAAGCTCCTAGAACGAGAAAGCTACTGCAGTTAGTATCCGTTGTACCCTTTCTGAAAAGGAAGAAAAAATTGATGCAACAAGACTGTAAACTGAGGAAGCCTATAATAACATCCCCGTTAGATTATATGAGGTACAATTATCAGCATCATCTGTTTGTGTTTGTAGTGAAAAGGCAATATCTACTTTGAATTACTAATTCCTTATGGTCTGAGTTCATCAGCCAACATGAAATTGTAAGCTTACTTCATTATGATTGTAATGGTTTCATTTGGGGTCCTGCTAACAGTGATATCCTCTAGATTCAAATGAGGTGTTTTATCTAGTTTTTTTCTAGGTTCTACCTTAAGGGAAGAGAATCAGCTGAGTTCTTGGGTCCAGTGTGAACTTGTAATGTAGCATGCGGAACTAGTGTATGGCTGCAATATGGGCTATACCTATCTTGTAAGTATTATGAGGCCTCATCTTGGCATCTTACTAAATTTGTTGATTAAAGATGTATGAATTGAGCTGACTGTGGCTCTTGTTTGCTTCTGTATAGCCTCTGACTTGTTTGTTCGTCCATTAAGTTTAAATGTTTTCCTACCCTTGTTTGACTGTTCATCTTCATTGTACTTTTCTGATTCCTGGTGTGTCTCAGAGAAAGTATTGCAAATTTTTGAGCTACCACCCTGAGAAAAAAATAATGTTAAAAAATGAAAAATAATATATTGCTTTCCATTTCAAGAATATTTGCCTTTTACTATGCAGGCAGATGGAAATGCAGCATTTCAACCAGGAAAGCATGCAGAAGCTATTGAGCATTATACTGCTGCAGTATCATGTAATTATGAGTCTCGGCCTTTCACAGCAATCTGTTTCTGCAATCGTGCTGCTGCATACTGAGCTATGGGTCAAATTTCAGATTCCATTGCAGATTGCAGACTGGCAATAGCCCTTGACGGGAATTATGTGTAGGTATGGTTCTAAAATGGTCTTTTTGGTGCAGCTATTGGATAGAATTTCTCTTGGGAGTACTGCATTTTCTGGTAGTCTTGCCTTGAAGGGAAAAGCTTCAATTGGCCTTCTTTTGTCTTCGATTATAAACTCCCTCAACTGCTCAGAAAGATAAGACAAATGGTTTCCTCGGTTAGTTTATTTATTGCATAGAGTTGAAAGCTGGTAGTGTTCAAAATCGTTGATATGCATTTTTTTTTGTGAAGTTTTTCCATAAAGATGCATCAGAAGATGCTGAAATTACAGATGGGAACACAAAAGTAAATTTAGCTCCTCTACAACAAGGCCTATTCTAAAGTCAAATTGCTATCAAACTCCAAGAGCTGGACGTAACTGTTTACATTGTAAGATTGTCCTAACATCTCAATTCAAGCTAGCTGGACATAACTATTTACAATCTCATCCC
>JBDJHY010119315.1:0-13683 GCA_039654485.1 Withania somnifera
TCATTCCACGAATATTTAAGTGATTTAACTAAGGGCCATTTTTAAATTTCACTTATTTTAAAACCCTTTTTATAGTCTATTAAGATATTTTTTCCTCATTTTGATGTGATATCGGGAAGCATTGATCCTGCTAGATCTACACTTTGAGGTCCAACAGAGAAAATCCAAGATATAATCAACTTCAAGGAACCAAATGGAGCCCCAAATTGCATACATGAGTTCTAATCAAGACAATTTCAAGTTTGAAAGATAGCTTGGGTGATATTTGAATACATGAAGGGCCTTTTGGAAGGCACCCCAAACTTAAGGGGGTCAATTAACATATTGGGTCACTTTTGGACCCAAATGTAATTAGTGAAAAATTAAGTAATATAATATTGTCTTTTATTTTGGTAGACACTTTTGATGAATATTAAGAGCTCATAGATCTTTTAAGTTAATGGTAGCTTAATTTTGTTTAGTCATTTAGTGCAATCCCTAGATTGAGTGTTTAGTGGTAGATTCCTCTAATTACTATCTGTTAAATTTTTTTTCTTCATTGACCAATTGTGTTTCTCATTTGTGGACTCGTTGGGTTTCCTCTTGATTGATTAATATGGTTTTTCGATTCTTAGTTTTTGGTTCAATTGGGAGGTGAGGGTGTCAAGTCCCCTTGTTGCTCATAAACTCATAATCATGAGTTGATTTCCACATATCTTTTTGTTTTTTTTCCTTCTTTATTGAGTTCGATTATGACATGTAACCAGGATGGTGTCACTTAGAATCAGAGCTTAGTCTTGGATTTCTTTCCAACAAGGTCCAATATTAGGTTCATACTCGAGTCAATTTTGTTTTATTTATTTATTTGGATTGATTACGGGTTTATTGCATTTTCCACCATTGAAGGACATTGAAGCTTTAGGGATTTGGAATTTGAAGGTGACTGAAGTATGGAAAGTTACTGAGAAGTGATTCTTATGCTATAAGGAACTCAAATCTCAAATTTAGTGGAAATCAGAGTGGATTTGAGTGAGTTGTAGATTTTAGGTTTTACTTGTTCATAGTGCATCATTTTTGAGATTTTGGTTCTTCAAGTTGGGTCTTAATTTGGGGGAATTCTAGTCTCTAATGTGTTGAGAAGTTATTCCCCAACATATAAGGATCTTTGGATTTAATTTTAGAGGGATTTGGTGGAGAATTGGTTGAGGATCAATTTTGGGTGTTCATACATATATCTGAAATTTGCTCCTCAATTTGGTGTTGATATTGTTTATTTTAAGACTCCTAAGGTTTGAAAATGTGCATATAATAATTTGAGTAGTTCGGGAATCGAATTTGGAAAATATTAAAGTTGATTTGGAGAAGATTCAAGGTTTAAAGATCGTCTCCTGTGGTGTTCTTTAAGTTTTGAACTGGTTCATAAGTGGGTCTTCAATTTCTTGAAGTTTCAAGCATAAAAACTACCGGAGTTTGTTCCTCATATCGATAGGGGACCACAGTTGAAATTTGTTGCAAATCAGAGTTTGTTTGAGTGTAGCCGTGTTTTTGAATTTTCACCAAGTGTTCATGGTGTTCTTGCAATCTTCATATTATTCTTGGTGAAGAAGATGAAATCCAAGTCCATTTTATCAATTGATCTTAAGTCAAAATTGAAATTTGGTGTTTGGGACTTGCTAATCTGATAGGTTAAGGGGAAAAGGGGTCCAAACAAGTGTTGAATTATTGAAGGAAGCAAGGGTTGAGGAATCGGTTTGGGGCAGCCTAGTTTGCTATGGATGGAACACTCAGAGAGTTGTCCTTATTTGGATCAAGATCAAGCTGTTCAAGTTTTTGATTTGGGGCAGTGAGGTTTTCTTAGGAAGACAAGCAAAGCAAAAGCTTAGGAGAGTTTCCCTCAAGAGGACAAACCGTCCACCACATTCCTTCCCAAGTCGTCCAACCAAGTTCAAGGAGGTAGGGTGTATTTCTAATGGACAGAAGGCACTAAAGATCCTTAGATGAACCATCCACTTTAGGATGAGCCACCCAATTTCCCCAAGCCAATCAATCAAAATTTTGAACAGAATCAAAGCTAAGGAATACCCTGCAAGGATGAACCATACACTGTCAGGTGAGCTGGCCCACGTCCAGATGAAAGAATGACCCTTTTGGATGAACCATCCTAGGTTGGATGAACTATACAACACCCCAACCAAATCTACAAAAAATTTTAAGTGTTTTAAGTGAAATTCATCCTTGGGAATTAGTTTCCTCTTCTCCTCTTGTCTCTTCTAAACTAGTAGTTCATTAGTATACATCTATACAAATTGATAACTAGTTCACTTTTAATTCTTTTGCTTTCTTGCCTTCCTTCTTGTGAGCTTTTCTTGTTTATCTCGTAGTAACTTCTTGATTCAAGTATGTTTCTTCTTTTGTCCATTGATTGATCTAAAAATATCACTCTTCCACAAAGTATCGGACACTTTTAATTAGTTTAGCTAAAGCTACTTCAAGATCAAATTTGTGAAGAAGCCTTAGCGGTAAGGGAGATTTCTAAAAACATTATTGTAAGGACTTCACTACTAATGTGTTTGCTCATTCTATAGGTACTCACAAAAGTGTTGTAAGGATAATAACTTCCATAGCTTCAGGATATAAGTATGACTATAGTGCAAATAGATGTGGTGGTGGAAGCTATGGATACAAAGAAGAAGCTCTTGTATATAATGGCATATCTTATGAACGCTACAAAGGTCCTTACATATAAGAGGATGGGTCCTGTGGTTATAACGGAGATCCTTGTAGGGGATATAAATACTCCTATGCTTATGACTACCAGGATAAAGGTTCTTATACTTCACACCATAACTATGGAGACGACTTGAGGTAAAAATCCTTTTCACCTATAGCATACAATCCAAATAATGGAAGTTTCTATATGAAGGGGAGTACCTGTTACCTTGATTCTAGTGATTAAGACTCTCAAAATGGTGGTGATATTGGAAGGAGTGTTGGAAATACTCAAAGACAAGGTAGTAGAATGAGTTCTAGGTCCCAAGGAAGGGATGCCCTGACAAGGAAAATGTTCAAATCCGATGTTAGTGTATGTGGTGGCCTAGGGTATGCTTTTGAATTTGATGATTTTTCACCTCATAACTACACTACACCTCATACTATTAGTTGGTTGGGACAACCTTAGGTAATGAGACAAGATCCTTGTCTGATTCAAGGGTATTGGGTAAATAAAAGTGTGAATTTGTTCTTTTCACTAGGTGACTCTCAAGAAAAAGTTTGGTATGGTGTGTTCCCACTGAGATATGGTCAATTACGTTTGGGAATCCCTTGGTTTATAGACCATGGGGTTCCTCATGAATAGGAGTGGTGAAATTATGCCAAAGATCTCAATAGGACCTCTTGTCCCACAAACACTCTTAAAGGAATGAGAACAAGTGAAACACTTTCAATTAGAAGGTCATTCGATTCACATGAGTAAAGCTTGTATGAGGCCAAAGGTTCTTAATAAATGATGATAATTCCTTGTAAAGGTCAAAAAAGGAGTCTCAAATTGGATCCAAACAACATGCACCTTGTGGAGTTGGCACTAAGGAGTTGCACCTTGAAGTTGAAATCTACTCCTTGTTCAACCATGGAGAAACTTAATGTGAGGAAACCTTCTAACCCTTCACTGGAAATCCTTGACACTTGTCCTAACTCCAAAGATAATGAGAGACAAAATATTGAGAGGAGTAAAGGCGTGTTATATGACAACTCTAGATTGGAAAAATGAGAGGTTGAGTGGAGATGTGAGAGGGTTGTCACAACCTTGCACTAAATTCTTTTCTCCCTTTTTTTGTTGTATTTCATATGCAGGTGATCTTGGAATCAAGTCCTATGAGGAGCCTCAAAATGCAAAAGTCCATAAAGCCCTTAAAAGTTTCTCTAGGAGTATATGAGGCTCAATGATGACAATAAAGGTTAAAGAACTTTGTATTGTGTGCTTAAAGGTAACAAAGCTAACTCTTGCACTTTGTGGGACTTTGAACATTATTATGTGGATAGTATCTAATAGTGTGAGTCCTAGCTTGTGTTTACACGAACTTGATGATTTTTTACCTTGTGTTAAGCATAATAGTGTCCTTGATTATGGGTGTACAAACACTAGTTGATCCTTTTGATGAGAAAATTGATCCTTCTTATAAGGTCGATTTGTATCCATCTAGTGTTGGAACTTTTACCTTAGATGATGGGACATTAACTTGTGATAAAAATAATGAAAAGAGTGTTTTTTATAAGAATGTAATGCGTAAGATTCCGTAGTTGTTCTATTTCTTGAAATCCCTTAAGGATATAGGGTTGAGTGAAGATTATGCTAACTATTCTATTATTTATCTTGACCTCTCACCTCTCAAAAGGGATTAGCCTTAGGACACAATAGTATTGATATGCTTGAATTCTTGAGGAGCCCCGACTAGTGATTGTCCTCATAATGATGAAAATGAATGTTCCCCTTTGTATGAAACTTCATCCTTATTTGCTGAAGATCCTTATGAATTACTTGACTTATGTGATAATTCGAAATGTAATTCATTTGATGTTTGTGGGGAATGTGTCAAAATAGGATACTTGTGTTGTAAAGAAAGGTAATATGCTTGCAAAATATTGTACTTCTTTTTTGGAAGATGATAATCATGATGATGTGTTTGATATTGTTGAAATTTCTAGTGATTATGAGACTGAGGACTCCTTAGATTAAGTTGATCTGTATGACATCTTTCTTTACCTCCTATTTGTTTATGATGATACTCTTACTTGTGTAGAGGGCATGTATTGTGTTGAAAGGGATTTCATTAGGGTATATGAGTGTCCTTTAGATTATAGAATTTGGATGCTCTTCCCATTTGACCTCAATGATAGTTTGAGTTATGAGTTGGTGATTGGTCAACTTGACAAGAAAGATTTTGGTGAGTTTATTGGTACCCTTCCATGTGATGGAAATTCTCTCTTGACGATTAACCTGCTAATTGAGGGACCTAAGTTGTAATAGGGAAAGACCTTCAGTAAGAAGGAATGCCCTTCAAAGAAGAGAATCCATTGGCATTCTTTTGCTTTGGTTTTTTCGAAGCTCCACTGTCACTTGGAGCCTGGCTTAAGGTTCATGGACTTAAAGGTAAAACTCTTTCCCTTGATGATTTTGGTTATTTAGTTGACGTATTTGTGGAGTTTTGTCAAGGGGGAGTCTTGACGTTGAACACCAATGGAGAAAACCATCTTGGCAACTAGTCTGGTTCTTTGTTTTACCTATTCATTTGCTTAAGGATAGTATGGACTCATGGATTATTCTTATAATTGAACTTTCAAAAGACATGAAGGTAATTTTTATTCCTCTTGAACTTTCTTCTAACACACATGTGATATCTTGCAAGTACTCATGTGACTCTTGAGTGTGATTAGGGGGTACCCTTTCCCTTTGACCCCGGGATTGGTTTGTTCGTAGCCTCATCTTTTATGGAGGCTAGTAATGGGCTAGGGTTTTAATTTGGGATATTCTTGTTGTTATTGCACTTAGTCATAAAGGTGATTTGTTTCTTGACTTGAGGGGAGGTGTGTGCTCCTTCAAAGATGGACCAATATGTACTTGCATGTTTTGTTTCCTAATCCCATTGATCCCTTATATCTACCCTTTTGTCAAAATATCATGAGCATCTAAGTGTCTTTTGTTTTTCTTGTATATTTCTTCTTCTTTGGATATATTGATACTTTGTTATACCCCAATAGTGAACATTTTGGAATGTTCAACTCGTGGTATGCTAACTATGGATATTATCATCAACCTTTTGATGATTTTACCATTTTGTTAGTTCTATAGGGAACATATACTCGTTCTCTTCCATATTTTTCACATTTGTATTTGAGGAAGAATCTTTTCAAGAAGAGAATGATGATATGATATCGAGAAGCACTAATCATACTAGATCTACACTTTGAGGTCCAACCGAGAAGATCCAAGACATGATCGGCTTCAAGGAACTAAATAGATCCCTAAATTTCATACATATGTGCAAATCAAGACAATCCCGAGTTTGGGAGATAGTTTGAGTGATATTGTAAAACATGAAGGGCCTTTTGAAAGGGACCCCAAACTTAAGGGGGTCAATTTGGCACACTGGTAACCTTTGGACCCAATTGTAATTAATGCAAAGTTGAGTAGTATAAATATTTTGTCTTTAATTTTAGTAGACACTTTTGATGAATATTGATAGCTCATAGAAATTGTAGGTTAATTGTAGCTTAGGGTTATTTTAAACATTTAGTGTAATCCCTAGATTGAGTGATTAGTGGTGGATTCCTCTAATTTCTGTCGTTAGTTTTTTTTCTTAATTGATCAATTGAGTTGGTTTTTCGATTCTTAGTTTTGGGTTCAAATGCTAGGTGAAGGTTTCAACTCCTTTATCACCCATAAACTCATAATTTTGAGTTGAGTTCCACATATCTTTTCACTTGTTTCTTTCTCCCTTGAGTTTGATTGTGATCATGTAACTAGGATCACGTCACATTTGGAAAGGTTTAAACCTTGTAAACACAATAATGGAGAAACCTTATTCTTTTTAAAGAATTGATTAAAGATTTCAAATACTTTCTTATAGGTAAGATCAAAACTTCAAAAAAATTATTTTCCTTAAAATTATCATGATTTCACCCTTATTTCATTAGTTTTACAAAGAATCAAATTGGGAATTTTTGACCTTAAACTAGAAAATATATTTAGGGATTTTTGAAGGTCGAATTGAATTGGGTTTTGATGATACTTTATTTGTAGACTCCTCAAGTTATGGGCAATACATTTTTTAAATAAAACTTTGGTTTTACCCTTATAGGCTCAGAGCAAATTTTTAGATTTGATCTGAAATACGATAATATGGGTATTGATGATCTTATTTTCTTATGGGTAATATTAATTTGATCATATTTGAATCGTGTGGAGGTTCCCCAGAAGGGAAAAGTGGTTGTGTGATTTGATTATTTTAATTTAAGACAAGTTAAGGTTTAATGATTTTTTTTATAAAGTGTTTATATATTTTATTGATTAGTTGCTTGTAAATGGAAGAAATAAAAATATTTGAGGTACCCTGGTGGGTGATATGACGAAGACTAGTGATTGAATATGAATATCATAGACAACCACTAGTAACAACAAAATTTGTTTGTTTTTAACCACTTGCAATCAGCAATCTCTTATTTATATATAAACCTTCGATCTTCTAGTTGACTCTTGTGTTTTCATTTTTATTTTATATTGAATTTTTTTGTGTGATGTGGAAAACCTATCATGGTGGGTGATATATATTCCATCACGTCCAATTATGGGTTTTTAAGTTAGTATCAGGGCCCTAGGTTCGTAGGACTCAGTGTATACAAGCCAAGTCTAATAAATTCTCGCACATCAATGCGTATACGTCTGTTACTTACACTAGAGAGGCTATGAAACTTTAGGAAGATTCTATTCAGTTATTCATTCTTATCTATGATGGTTTTTTTTAGTATGTGAAGGCTTTGATAGTTTTTTTACAGATAGCTAGGACTAGAGCTATCACACTGAGAGGATCATACTATTACAGTACCTGCCACCCATGGTAGAAGTAGTGTTCGAGCATAGGGAAAGCATAGAGATAGAGGTGCTACTCCAGCCATAGGAAGTGCTAGGTCATTCTCTTTCGAGCCTAATTATGTGGGGAGGGATGACCATATTCTCCAGTAATGTGGTGATTCATTATTTCTATCAGACACCTTTCTTCAGGACTTAGGTGCACTAGAGGAGATTGCACAGAGAAGGGGTACATCACAGGGTTCTCAAACAAAGGTTGGGGCTCAAACCCTATATCATAGCAGATTCTAGTGTTTTGGGTTCCAGAGAGTCAACCTCTACTTTCTCAAAGAGTAGGTGAGATACCTTTGTCCGGTGTTAGGGATACAAGATTTTTTAGACCTATTATGTCATATAAAAAGCAGCATCGATATGAAAGGTTCAAGAAGATAAACTTACTTCAGTCTTCAGGCAGGCAGGCAGAGGATGCACACATGTTTCTCTTCATATTTCATGAGTTATTATAGAGAGTGGTGTTATTCCAGACATATAGTATGGATTATTTAGATCTTCAGTGGTATGGAATTGGCAGATAGTGATGGTTCGCCTATTTAGACTCCAAACCTGTCGGATCTCCTCTCATGACTTAGGATATGTTTTCCAGAGCCTACATGGATATATATATGCTCGCAGTGTGAGGGATTAGCACAGATGCATATTTGAGCAGCTCTCTTAGAAGAGTATATCGTTGACCGAGTATGAGTCTCATTTATATGCCCTATCCAACATGCTTTGGCAATCCTTCTGGATGAGAAAGAGAGGATTCATAGGTTTATAAGAGGGTTGATTTTACCCATCCATGTAGTAGTATTCAGGGAATCCCAGTAGGGGGACATATTTCAGGAGGTGGTAGAGGCCACTAAGGAGTTTGAGTTGATGAGATGTGAGGAGTTTGTGGATTTGAAGTACAAGAGGCTTCATACTTCAGGATAATTTTTTAGTTCCTCTTTAGGAGGAAGATGTTGTTTTAAGAGATGTAGTCAGTTTCATCATCATGAGCCAATCTAGGAGGATATACATCTACTGATAATGGTCAGATTGGCCAGGATTCATTCAGTTCATAGTGGGGTTCTCATGGTTCCTAGCATAGGTTTTTAGGCTAAGTTGGACATTTTGACTCTCTAAGTTTCTCGTAGCAGTTTACTACTCCCAGGTCTTGCTATATTTATGATGACTCCAAACATATGATGAGGTATTTCCCTCGAATCACTTTGAGGGGGACTCAGAAGGATACATCGACTCCAGTGAGAGCACCAATGCCTCTAGATAGAAGTAGAGGGGCCTCACAATTAGGTAAAGGTGTCCAACAGGCTGGTAAGGGTAATGGCCAAGATACAGTGCAATCTAATGGTGTTAAGTCCTAGTGTTATGTTTTTCTGATAGGCCCAAGGCTAGATTTTGATGTAGCTATCATAGGTATTTGTCCTAGTTTTCCATTTGCCTATTTTTGTATTATTTTATCCAAAGTCTACTTATACATCAGCATGCTTTGTTTATGGCTTTTACATGATATTTGACTCTATGCTTGTGCTTATCTGTGTGTCTACTCCCCTAGGTTATTCTTTAGTGGTGGACTGGATGTACCAACCTTGTGTTATTGCTTAGTCAGTTTATGGTACGTGTATAGACTTGATATTTCTTTATATGGTTGATTTTAATATGATTTTAACCATACATTAGCTTTCTTCTTATCATGTTGTCTTGGAATTTCATGCCAAGATTGTTACTTTGGCTATGGAGGGTATCCCGAGGGTCAAGTGGAAGGGTACTACAATTTCATACTTTTGTAGAGTTTTCTCATTTCTTCAGGCTTAGAAGTTTGTTGAGATAGGGTGGCTATCTTATTTTACTTTCGTTTGGGATACTAGTGCTTACACTCCTTACTTAGAGTCTAACCCCATTTGTAGAGAGTTTCCTGATATATTTTTGGATGACCTTCCTAGTGTCTCTCCGGATAAGCACATTAATTTTGGTATTAAATTAGATCCGGGCACTAATCCCATTTCTATTCCTCCCTATTTTATAGAACCATCAGAACTGAAAGAATTGAAGGGTTAATTGCATGGTTTGTTGAGAAAAGGGTTTATTCGTCCTGTTGTATTTCCTTGGGGTGTGCCAGTGTTGTTTTTAAATAATAAAGATAGTTCTATGAGGATGTACATTGAATACAGGCTTTTGAGCAAGGTAAACATTAAGAACAAATATCATCTCCATCGGATTGATGAGTTGTTTGACTAGTTGTAGGGTGTTTCAGTTTTCTCTAAGATTTACTTGAGGCAGGGGAATCATTAGTTGAGTATCAGGGCCTCAAATGTCCCTGAGATAGCTTTCAGGATGAGGTATGGTCATTATTTTCCTTGTGATGTTATTTGGGTGAATAATTCCTCGTTGCATTCATGGATTTGATGAATAATATATTCAGTCCTTGTATTGATTCTTTTATGATTTTGTTCATCGATGACATCTTGTGTATTCCAAAAGTAAGGCAGATCATATTCAGCATTTGAAGATGGTGCTTCAGATATTGAAAAAGGAAAAGTTTTATCTAAGCTCTCGAAATGTGAGTTTTAGGTTAACTCTGTGTCATTCTTGGAATAGTAGTGTCGAAAAAGGTTACCGTGGCTGATCCGTCTAAAATTATTATGGTTAAAATCAGTCGAGGCCTACTTTATAAACCAATATTTAGACTTCTATGGTGATAGATGGCTAATATAGGAGGTTTTTGCATGGTTTTTTGTTTTATGGAGACTTCATTAACTTAGTTGACTTAGGAGAATGTGGTGTTTTAGTGGTCTTATAAGAGTGAGGAGATCTTTCAAAAGAAATCTTTGTTGACTTCCGCTCTTGTGTTTACCATACTATTTGAGCGTAAGGCTTTACTATATATTGTGATACTTCAAGAGTTTATTTGGTTAGAGGGGTGATGTAGAAAAAGAAGTTTTTGGCTTAGGCTTTGAGGCAGTTGAAGGTTCATGAGAAGAATTACCATACCAATGATTTAGAGTTGCCTGCAAAGGTCTTTATGTTGAGGTTCTGGAGGATATATCTTTATGGATAGATTATGAGGTTTTCATTGACCATAGAAGTCTTCAATATATTTTCATCCATAATAATCTAAGTATAATGTAGGGCCGGTGGTTAGAGTTGTTAAAGGATTATGATTTGAAGACCTTGTATCATTTGAATGCCAATATAGTAGAGGATTCCTTAGTAAGAAGTCATCGAGAAATGGTAGTTTGTCTTCGATTCAAATAGAGAAGCAATTATTGGCTAGAGATGTTCAAAGTGTGGCCAACATGTTGGTGAGATTGAAGATGTCTGAGGATGGGAGAGTTATTTCTTACTTAGATGCACGATATTCGTTGATAGAGATATAAGAGAGACTCGTTTTAAGGATGAGGAGTTACACAAAATTCGTGATAAAGTGTTGAGGGATGAGTCTAAAGAGGTAGTGATGGACTTAAAGGATGTTTTACAAATTAGAAGACGGATTTATGCCCCTAAGACATGTGATTTGATTATATTGATCTAGGAAAAGGCTCATAGTTTAAGGTATTCTATCCATCCGGTAGAGGTGAAGATGTACCATGACTTGCATTAGCACTATTGGTTGTGTAGTATGAAGAGGGATACTATGGATTTTATGGATAAGTGCTTGAATTTTCAGTGGGTTAAGTTTTAGCACAAGTGATCGGGTGGCTTAGCTTAGAGAAAGCCCATTCCTCAATGTAAATGGGAGCGCAATTCTATGGATTTTTTGGTTGGGTTTCCTAAGATCTAATGAGTCCTAGATTCAATATGGGTGATTGTTGATAGATTGATCAAGTCCACACATTTCCTTCTAATTCAAGTGAAGTATAGTGCAACACAGTTGGCCCACATTTACCTCAGTCAAGTTATTCACTTGCATGGGGTTCCTATATCTATTGGTTCACATTAGGATACTTAGTTCACATCTCATTTTTTAGAGCTTTATGTAGCGTGAGTCTGGGCACTCGGACAGATATGAGTGTGTTATTTTATCTCTAGACTGATGGTCAGTCTGAGTGTACCATCCAGGTATTAGAGGATATGCTACGGGTGTGTGTGATTGATTTTGGAGGTTGCTGCAATTGTTTATTTCCAATTGTAAATTTTTCCTACATCTATTATTCTAGTATTCAGATAGCTCTATTTGAGGCTTTTATGGTAGGAGGTATAAATCTCATGTCAGGTGGTTTGATGCTTTTAAGGTTAGTTTGTGAGATACATATTTATTGAGTGATTTGATAGAGAAGCTTAGATTTATTCATAGAGATTATAGTAGACAAAATATTTATGCAGATAGAAGGATTCATGACTTGTAGTTCATGGAGGGTGACAGGTATGGTTGAAGGTATCACCCATGAAATATGTGATGAGATATTGGGACAAAGGGTAAAGCTCATCCGTAAGTTCATTGACCCAATTAAGATTCTTGAGTACATTATTGAGGTGGATAATAAGTTGTCTTTGCCACCTGGTTTCTCAGTCATTTATTCGGTAACCATGTTTCAATGTTACAGAAGTATATAATCGATTATTTATATGTGATATAGTGAGTTTGGATCCATACTTCACTTTTGAGGCAGAGCTTGTGGTTATATTTGATAGATATGTTTGGAAGTTGAGGGCCAAGGAGATACCTTATGCCAAGGTGCAATAGATGTATCCTCTGGTTGATAAGGCTACATGGGAGATTGAGGCAGCCATACGTAAAAGATATCCCCACTATTTGACTCTTCAAGTGATTATCTTTCTATATATTTTAGGACAGGCATAGTTTTTAGTGGTGGATGATGTAAGTATTCTCCTGGTAATTTTTTACTTTTGCGCCTAATGACAATTTTTCTATTTCCCATAGTCAAATTATTTTTTTAACCCATTTATAATGATCCTTGGGATTTCGAGGCTTCGGTTTTAGATTTTCATTAGACAGGTGATTTGAAGGGCTTAAGCCTTGAAATTTGATCCTTAATGGATATCGGGTCAAAGAGACCTTGAATTCATGTTTTGATGGTTGTTTGAATCTGAAGCGCCGAAAATAGTCTTTGTGCATATTTAGTTTGTGATTATGGGGTTTCAAATGAATTTTGAGAGTCATTTTGAATTAATCAAATCTTTGTATTAGTGAGCCATGGAAAGGGTTCATGGTTTGCGGAACTAGTTCATGAGCTGTGAAACCCTTCGTGATTTAAGGCTTGTTAAAAGGGCTTACTAGATCGATTCCATGGAACTATACAAAATTTGTGGATTGATTCCACAGTCCGTGGAATATCCCCAGTGAATGTTTTGGTTTTGCCTTTGTTCACTGAACCATCCACGGCTCGAGAAATTATTCTACAACCCGTGAAAGTCATTCCGTGAATTTCTAAGTGATTTTAAATGAGGGAAATTTTGAAATTTAACTCGATTTTAGACCCTTTTTAAATATTTTAAGAGATCCCTTTCCTCAATTAGCAAGACATAAATGTTGTAAATACAATTATGGAGAACCTTAAGCTTTTGTTGAAAATTTGATTAAAAACTTCGAAAATTGATTATTTTAGTAACATTATCTTGATTTTATCCTTATTTCATGTCACAAAAAATCAAATTGGAAATTTTAACCTAAAATTAGAAAATGAATTTTGGGGTTTTGAAGGTCGAATTGAATCATATATTCGATGAAAATTCATATCTAGAACCCCCAAGTTATGGGCAACATATTTTTTAAATAAAATTTTGGTTTTATCCTTGTAGTCCCGAAGAAGATATTAATAGATTTTGAAAGATGGTAATATGAATATTGATGGGTTGTGGGTAATATGAATTTAATCAGTTTTAGATCATACAGAAGTTCTACAAAAGGGGAAAACTGTTGTGTGATTTGTTGACATCTATTTAAGGCCAGTTAAGATTTAATTATCTTTTTATATAGTGTTTATGTACTATTTTGTGTGATTTTTTGACATCAATTTAAGGCCAGTTAAGATTTAATTATCGTTTTAAATAGTATTTATGAACTATTTGATTAGTTGCTTCTAAATAGGAGAAACAGGGATATTTGGGGGTACTCGTATAGG
>JBDJHY010119644.1:0-13682 GCA_039654485.1 Withania somnifera
TTGAGAAATATATCAAATTCCCTATTTTAAAGCCTAAAACTAAGTACTCATTGACCAAAGTCAACTTTCCTTCAAGACAATCTCGGAATTTAATTTCAATAGTTCCGTTATCTTCGAAATACCAAACAAAGTTGAGATTGACCTTAAGTTTATGCTTTGGAGTTTTCGTTTGAAAGTTATACGAATGGTGGATATTAGTTAAGTTTAAAGCCTAAAGAGGAGCTTGAGTGGTAATTTGATGATCAGAGTGTCGGATTGGAATTCCTATGCTTCCAGCAGCTTCAGAATATTTATTTTAGGATAGGTGAGGTGTTCATATAATTTTTGGACTTGTCGTTGCATTTTCGAGGTGTTGGTGAAGAAATGCACTTTTGTCTATTTTGGTTTGTGGGTCATTTTTGAATAAACGACCTTGGATTTTTGTTTCATTGATTTCGTTGAGTCCGGAATGTCATTTCTACGCTAATTGCATATTTGGATTATCAAAATTAGACCCCGTTTGATCCCCGAACACCCTGGTGTAAATTCTGAAATTTTACAGTTGAAATCAACAATTGATGCAGGTAACTCTTCAGTGCGATCGCGGTATACTTGACGTGATCGCGATGTGTGGTCCCCTAGGCGTGATCGCGATAGGTTCCAGGAAATTCTTATTTGCGATCGCAATCCTTTCACGTGATCGCGATGCTTTAAGTTTTCCTTTAGCGTGATCGCGGTCTGAGCCCGCAATCGCAATAAAGCGGGCCAGCCAACATAAGTTCCTGCAGCAACCCTTTTACATTTTATTTTAACCAAAAACTTAAATTTCACAGTTCTAGGGTGAAAATACATTTCCAAACACCATTCCAAGTCCAAGGAAAATCTTCTCAACGTTTCCCCATCAATTCTACACGAAATTGGGTAAGTTCTTCTCTTCTTCTTCCTTAATTTTCCTTTAATTCAACCATTAATGGCACCAAAAATTGAAGTTGACGAAATCATCCCATAATACATTGTTTTTTGTATAATTCTTTGTTAATTGAATATACATTGCTACTAAGATCATTAATTCATTATAATTCCAATGTTATATACGTAAAGATTGAATCTTTGCCCCTTTTAGAGTCATAGCTGTTTGGGCTTATTTGAAGCTCTTACCGTGTTTGCATGGTGCCCGAATTTGGAGAATGGGTTTCTGGTAGCATTGGAAACCCTGTGGTGAGATTTGTTTGCAGTTTCGAAAAGCGGGCATCACAAGCCCATTTTATGGCCAATTTTGGGTCCATTCCAGAACTTAGCATAAAATACACCGTTAGACTTGTATTAACATATAGAATTCATTGACACAAGTTTAAGATTATTTAGAGACCAGTTGACATCGGTTGGAGCACGATTTGTGTTTTGCAGTACTTTATCATCGGATAACACGTAGGCTCTGTGAGGCAATCTCTGGGCTTATAGCTTTAATAAATGTACTAAATAGTATCCGTTGGTTGGTAACACTTGCGACAAATTTATTTTTTTTCCCCACTAAGTGTTTAGCTACAAGCATTTTAACAACAACAATGATTCATCGCTAGTCCGTCGCTAAATCAGTTTAGCTAAGGAAACAAGCTATTTAGCTATGAAATTTGTCCGCCATTAAACTGAGGTGCAGACGCTCCAATAAGGAGGTGCAGGGGATTGGATGTAGTAGGTAAGAGAGAGGTAGAGTAGGCCGAAGAGGTATTGAAAAGAGGTGATTAGATAGGACATGATGCAATATCAGATTATCGAGGATATGACCTTAGATAGGAAAAGTGTAGAGGACACGTATTTGCGTAGAAGGTTGGTCAGGTAGGAGGGTAGAAGTGTTGCCTTGATTTTCGATGGATTAGACTCATTGATATTTGGCATTGATTTAGCTGTAATATCGTAGTCTCTGCTTGTGTTATATATCATAGTCTGTTGCTCTTGTTTCCTTCTTCTAGACATTAGTTTGTTCTGTTATTAGTTACGTTATTTTCATCACTACTTCCTCTTCTTTGTACCTAAATTTGCAGCACTTCAGTCGAGGTTTGTTAAAAAATAAGCTCACTACCTCCGAAAATAAGCTTTCTATCTCCCTGAGGTAGTGGTAAGGTTTGCTTACACTCTCCCTTCCTCAGACCTCACTTGTGGATATCACTAAAATGTTATTGATATATATTGATATAATCGTTGATTCCATTAGTAAGCTTTAATTCTAAAATTTTGTTACTTTTTGTTATGTTTGCTCTAAAATTGAAATAAAACTAGTTGTATTTTGCATTGATTTAGCCGTAGTATCGTAGTTTCTGCTTGTGTTATCTATCATAGTCTGTTTCTCTTGTTTCCTTCTTGTAGACATTAGTTTGTTCTCTTGTTAGTTACGTTATTTTCATCACTACTTCCTCTTCTTAGTACCTAAATGTGCTGCACTTCAATCGAGGGTTGTTAAAAAATAAGCTCACTACCTCAGAAAATAAGCTATCTCCCTAAGGTAGTGATAAGGTTTGCTTACATTAGTAAGCTCTAATTCTATTTTGTTACTTTTTGTTATGTTTGCTCTAAAATTGAAACAAAAGTAGTTGTTTGTTGAAAATTTTAAAGTGAGCAAATCGATTTGTAACAGCGAATCGAAGTATGTGCATTCGAGATTAGGCTCCGGCCTTAAACTAATAAAAATAAATCAGTTTGAATCTAGAATATATTGAATTTGAATGAGAATTTTGACAAATCATTGTTTGATGTTTCAATTCAATTCAATGATGATCAATAACGAATCAAACTGATTTGTGCACAGGCCAGTGTAAACAGCATAAGAATTCCCAAAAGTAGCAAATTAAACATATCAACCGCTAGTCAACTGGACATGAGCTCTTTTTGTTTACATCACTTTTAAATGAAAATAAATTTAAACAAAAACTCGTGTAAGATGACCGATCAATTGTAGCAGTTTAGGATCAACTCGTTCTCGGCTGTTGATGTAAAAGGTTATTGTTTCCAAACCCAATTACTTAACACAGATTTCAGTGGAATTTACAACAAACAAAGAAAAAAATCATTTGCCTTAAAAAGAATGTGTATATATATATATATCGCAATGCCACGTTTAACATTTTATTCCTCAAAAGTGACAAGACTGGTTCAATTAATGAGAACGCCTGCCAAGTAAAATTATTTGACATGATCTCGTTCACTTGATTTCTTTACTTTCAAAGTAAGTCTTTTCCTACCATTTGTACATCCACACACATGCATGCCAACTTTGGTTAAAAAGCAGTTATAGACTTGTAGAGTTTACATTTTGTCCCTATATTTCCAAGCAAATTAACACTACTACAAGCCCTTTGGTGGAAGATTAACCTCGGTGACATGCTAAATACTACTGCACGTTGATTATTACGTCCAAATACTACTTTCCCTCACAGAAATGATTTTCCTCTATTAAATATTTTCGGTTTTCAACTGCTAAAGTTCTTTTTTTTTTTCCTAATTATTTTTCAAAATACACTCTGATTTATACAATCTTTAGATAAATCAGGATATGTTTTACTCTTACAGGAAGGATCAACAGTTACTATGAAGCAATTATATATTTTGCTTTTATAACAAACAAAAATATTTTGGTTTTACTATAAGTTGTCTTGATAAAACTTTTTTACTGCAAGTTGTCGGATCTAAACCTATTTTTTGGACCGCCTCTGAAAACTAAGCAAAAATATTCTATGTATGAAAAAATAACTCTTTTATTTATATAGTGTATTTGTAACGGAAGACGATCAATTTGTAGCATTTAACTCACTCAAAAGGTGTACTTCTAGTACCAATTTAATAAAACAAAAGACTTGGAGACAAAATCATTTTTACTTGTAACTTTATCCACGTAAAAATGGTTACTTCTTCTCTTTTCGACACAAGGTCTGTTAAATGGCTTCTGGCTTTAAGGGGGGAAAAACATAAGTTGCTTCTATGCATGCAGACTTGGTCCCACTTTAGTTGACTCAATTTCCAATGGAACAGTCAAATAAACAGACCCTATTTTGATTTTTTTCTTTTTAAATAAATTTTACATCCTTTTGTTTGCTAATTTGTATGAAATGGACATGCACAAGAATCCATGTTAAATAAGAGTGAGAAACACTTCTTTGACAAGATACAGACATGATATTAGCAACAATATATGACTTCTAAATCTCTTGAAACGTAGTCATTTTCATAGTCATGAAGATAATGTCAAAAAAATACTCCTCAAGTATAGCAGTTATTGATTAAAATTTTGAATTCTTCGTACAAAATTTCGCCAATAATAAAATTAGAAGTTTGACTTCAATTAGGACCGAGAATTGTAAAAAAATTATATTATCAAGTTAAATATAATTAAATATTTACTAGAACAATTAACCTCAAAAACTAAGGGGTGCTAGCAATTTTCTGTAGCAAATTAAGTTATACTGATAATATAAATATTAATTACATTATCAATAAAAAAAATAAGTCAAATCTAATAATTAGGGGGAAAAAAAATATTCAACAGCCGGAGGAACATATCTATAGATTTATATTGAAATAAAAAAAAAAGGAAAAACACATTTGAGCTTGCACAATTTTCCACCCACTCCAAATAAGAAGGAACCGTCCGAATGGCAATTAAAAGTCTAGGCAAAAATAATTTCATCCAACTCTTAAAAATGATATAAATAGATCATATAATTAGAAATTAAAAAGAAAAAGAAGAGTAAAGACAAAGAAACAAGTTGAATTACAAATTATCATCGAGTTCTAGGCTATGATTTATTTCAATTTGTGTCACTATATCTTTTTTAATTTTTCCAAAACAAGTGACCTTTTTATAATAAGAAAATAATATTTAAAAAATAAAACGAAAATAACTGTAGAATTAAATAAATTAAAAATCAAGTAATAAATTAATAAAACTATAAAAGTGGGCGGAGGAGAGAGTAACAAGTAAGAGGGAGTAATGAGTTACACCAGGAAAATAATTCCTACTTGGAATAAAAAAAATTAGAAAAGAGAGAGAGAGAATTACTTGGAGACCTGCGTCTGTCCAGACCTTTGACTCATAAATGAAGCAAACAAATAATTTAATTTAATAAAATAAAGAAGGTAGTATTAATTGAACAATCTCTTTTCCTTGTTCACATCTCCATTAACATCGCTCCCCTTTCTCTTTTCACTCAAAATTTCTCCCATAACAAGAAGTTGAGAAGAAAAAAAAAAATCAAGTACAAAATGGGAAGTGGGTATAATCATCATCATCAACAGCAGCTTTATCACCATATTCGCAATGGAAGTACCAGTTTCTTCTTGCCAATGCTTTGTAGGCTTTCTATCAAAGATGTAAACTTAAAGAGTTGCAAAAATCCTCCTCCTCCTCCTTCTTCTACTCGCAGTGGCGATAATCAGAACGAACCATCTTCACCAAAAGTCAGCTGTCTGGGCCAAGTCAAAAGAAATAACAAAGTCATTGGCTTTCCCACACCTTACAAGTCCACTTCTTCCACCACCGCCATAACTGCCCCAATAAAGTACAGAAAGCTAAAGAAATTGTTCTCCGCCAAGAATTTTACTCCTCGTACTAACGCCGATCGACAAGTACTCAACACAAGTGTCACTGTTGTTGGTTCCAGAAAATCTACGAAGCTGAATGATAGAGATAATGGAAGTAAAGTTGTTGAAGTGAATGTTAGTGAACTGGATCCGCCGTTGCCGGTCGTGAAGAAGGTAAACCCTCCGCCGGCAGACGGTGGTTTATGGAAGAGAAGATCTGGTGGGGCTGCATTGAAAAGTCTGCAGATCCAACAGATGCATTTGCCTACTGACAACAATTTACTGCAACCGACCACTGTCTAGTGAGTTACTACTGTTCACAATTTTTTCTGTAGATCTTTTTTGTAAATTGATTCTTCTTTTTTTCATTTTATTTAGTGTAATCAATAATAGAATTAGATGCAATAATAGCATTTTTATTATGTTTTTCTTTTTTCTTTTAAATCATTTATATTCTGTCTGGAATTTTGAATTGTAAATAGTAATCATGGTATGGAGGAACGTGTTTGGCGACAGTGCTAATATTGAATGAGATAAATACAGTGTGCTTGGAGAGGAGGAGAGTATTTGTCATGTTTAGTTAGTTAAAATATGTTAAAAATATAATTTGAAAAATAAGTTTTTGAAAATAAAAGAAATATTTTTTAAATTAAAATTTTTTAAAAAATAATCTTTTTAAATTTGGTATCTACTCTCCCTCTACCCAATAACGCCTCTCATGACCATTTCATCAGCCGTCGCTCCTGAATTTCACCCTCACAGTATATATAAATATTTATCATAATACTTTGTTAAACTATATATTTTTTAGATATTTTTTTAAAATTTATTTATTAGACATTTAAAAGAAATAGAAATTCACTTACATTATTTTAGAAAACATTTTTCGTTCGTAACAAATGCACCCACAGTTGTATAGTCCTTATACAAGAGTAATTAAATTAATAACTTTTACTGAACTTTCGAGAAGTTGCTTATTTTAAAAAATTATGTTAAAAAGAATATTTGTATTACTGGAGTATATGAACAAGAGAATTGAACTACATATTCTTGCACTGAGCAAAAAAAAAAATAAAAATAAAATCGTATTTTTGAATTTAAAATATTTAGTCTTTACATAAATGAAGTGTGTTACGGATCTGAAATCGCAGATATAATTTCCAACAGACTATTTATTTAGATAAAATTGCTATTGAAAAGTGATAAATATTTTATGAAATTGATTTAATTTAAGTGTGTGTCAACCAATCCGCCACCACAGTCATTATGCAACTAAAGTAGTTTCAAATTGACATTTTGTTCGACAACATACCTAGGATAGAAGGGTAAAGTGTACGTAGTTCATATCGATATACTATTTTAAAATTAAAATAGAGAGATTATTTTTGATAGAGCCTAAAAAAAAATATTTTAATATGACCATTTATAAAACATCATTAATTTTTTTATTTTAGGTTTTGTTACAAGAAACCTGATGTGCTATACATATTTTATCCTTTCTCTGTATTTTACTCTTCAAATGAAACAAAACGAAAATTAAGATGAACGCAGTACTTGTACAAACGAAGACAAAAAAAAAAAAAAATCAATGAATTATATTTTTAGCTATGATAATTATCAACCATGTGAGTATATCCTTGTAGAAATAAATTATCTGTAACAAGCGAAGATAATTTGATGATGTACCCTCCACATAATTTACTAAATGTATATGACTTAAACTTCATTAAAAAAGCATTTATTTATTTAATGGATAACTACAAGCATTACTTCGGTGATATTAATGACCCCACTATCCCAAGTCGAAGGGCTCAACATCTAGTCAATTTTTTATTTTTTAACACGCGGTGATGATGTGCACTGTTAAAAAAGTTTATCTTTGTTGTGGCTCATCTAAGAAAACATACAAGACATGAAGATACTAGATTCAAGGGACAACTTTATATTCGAGATTTCAGAGATGAATTTCAGTATTGACTTATTAAGAAACAGTGGTTCATGGATTTTTTTAAAGACTAAGCCTCATTTGATTGTATTTAATGGGCATTAAAATTTTAATGGATCGATTTTAACCTATTAAGTAAATTTATTTTTCTTTAAAAAAAATCTCTTAATAGATTTAAATACATCCAGTTGAATCAAATTTATAAAAGAGTTTTAATACCATTCAGATCTTAAAATACACACTCTTATTTCTCCTTTTTATCTTAATAATTACTAACTTCATTAAATTAAGTTAAAAATAATTCAAATACAAGAATTTTTCTGAGTTAAAATAGACCTACAATTATTATTTGAGCAAGAGATGCTCTTCTCTGTTGGAGCTGTTCATTTCATGGAGGCTCAAAATAATTTAATTCTCCTCACTTTCGTCGCAAATTTATTTGTTCAAGTTTCAGATTTTCATTTCAATTCCGGTGCTCTCCATTTTAAATAAGAGAATTTTCGGATTTCAAATTGATTTTAGAAAGATACACACTTTTATTTCTCTCTCAAACTCAATTTTTTTTTTCTCAAAGTAATTTTATGCTTCGTCATTTTTTTCAACTATAAATGAATCTGCCCAATTTTTTTTCTCTTGAGCTAATAAAGATCCTCATTGGATATTTTTGAATTCAATTCTTTGTTTTTATTTTATTTTTTTAGTGGTAATTTTCTGTTCTGAGATTAGATTTAAAAGAATTTCTTTTAAATATGTTTTGAGAAGAACCAATGAATGAAATATGAAATATTAATTAAAGTATTAAATTTGAATGGTGAGAAATTTTTTTTATTTGGAGTATTTTTTTTGAGACAACAACAGTAGAATGAAGCAATTCTCTAATGACTATAATTATTTAATTTTCTTTCATCGTGTTGTATTTTTCGAGTTTCCGACTATGTTGCAATTCTAATAAGTTTACTTTGTGAATTGATCATTGACTGAGCGAATAACTTTTGTTGCTTAAATCTAATGGGTTTTTAATTTCTTATAGTGGTGAATATTTTGAGTCAGATATTGATTTTTGTATTTCTCAAGCATTCATTGTATTTTATTTAACAATTAAACACAAATAATAATATTTTTAAATTCTTTTTCTAATGTTTCTTGATATAATATTTAATTATATTTTTCTTTAAATTATATATTTATTATGTCTAACTATTAAAAGTTATATACGTTCATATGTTGAAAAAATAAACAGTATTAGTCATTCAGTGTTCAAATTTAAAGACAACATCTTAATCATTTAAATGTGCATTTAGATGCAGACGTGTTAATCTTAATAAAAACAAATGCAACCTAACTAACTATACTATCTGTTTAACGATCATTAATATGAATTTTGAACTACTTCAAGGGGTTATTTGTTTCCCTCAAAAGTTGTAGTAGCAACTAATATATGGTAATCTTAAAAGGGCAAGTTACATAAAATCCACTACTATACGCAATCAAGTACTTCTTATACCACTAGTTTCAAATTTACGTTACGTACCACTTTTTTTTTTATGTACGAAACATAAGTTGGGTCACGATACTAACTTGGTTATGATACAGACGCGATACATAACTCACGTAACCCGCCATATACATATGAAAATGTGCGATACATAACTGAAGTATCCTCATGCATACAGATACGTATAAACACATTCAAATACGCGGTTACACACATGATACATTGTGTAGTCGCGATACATGCAGTGCATCAAGCATATTTGGGTTTCGTTCAGATACATCGTGTTACATATAATGTATCAAACGTATTTGTGGTCCGTTCAAATACATCGTGATACATGTGATGTATCGCGTGTATATGGAACTGTTTAGATACATTAAAAAGTGCTATATTTCGTAATTTTTAAAAGCAGTTAAATAAAATATAAGTATGATAAGAATGTTTAATTAATTTTTGTATTCAAAAAATACCAATATAAAATTTTCAACATAAATTAAATTTAATTAGACTTTAATATAAAATACCGAACAAAACATATATCAAAGTAATTAAAAGAAAACTTTTTTTAGTAAAGGGAGAAAATCAAATGACCTAGACACAAAACTAACCATAGATTGTTGTTCCTCTATTAATCAATCAATTTGTTCACGTTTATTTGAAGGAAAAAACAAAAAGGGAAAAAGAAAGAAAATATCTGTTCACCTTTGTAGAAATTGACACAAATTATCATCAAATTCCTTTTTACTTAACAGAGTTCTCCAATTCCAATTCCGAAAATAAAAAATATTTTACTAAAGATATAATCTCCAAAATTTAGATTCCGAAATGTATAATTCAAATTTATCATTAAATTGCTACGGAGTGATTCAAATTCCTTCATAATTATCTATCACGATCCAGAGTTAATTTCTAGATGCGACAAGACATCCTTAGCCACTAAATTGTCTCGGTAACCTTGAATGACCCCTTAAATCATGTATAATTCTAACTCTCATATTTAGCAGAAGCATTAACTTAATATTACTAGGATAATGTAGTGGATCATCTCACATCAATCAATAGACATAAAGAAAAAATGCTTAAAACTCAAATTCAATACTCAATACATTACTGCCTGAAAGTTTCTATACGCAAATTATGTGACTGCTAGTACAAAGTTACTAGCTAGTCGCCAAATAAGAAATGAATAAACAAAACTAAATCTATAGTTGTACTCAAAATACGAGAGTAAATAAAAATTCAACATTTTAAGTCCTCGAATCAAGTGAGGGCTTGCAAAATCTTCAACTATTAGTCAACCTGAATGTCTGGATGGATGACAAGATCTACATATATGAAAGACATGCAACACAAAAGTATGTGATCAATAATTTTTAATATACCAAGTATGCGGGAGGTTGCAATAACAGGCTATATCAACATGATCAACAATAATATATAAACCATGAACTCGGTTATACAATGCATGAATAACTCTTACTTTAACTCTCAATTTTAAAAAAGCAATAATACGCAATAATATTATTTATTATTAAACTTCGACTCTCTACTATGTTGATACAAGCTGATTGACTACTACATGCTGACATACTATACACTTAACACTATGATGTTGATACCTCATACTACGCAGATTAATGTGTCTTAAAACATCAAAATATTTAAAGATAAACTTCAAAATTCATCACAAAGTGTGAACTCATAACTAGAGTAAAATCGATAATTTTTTCAATTATGAAAATGACAAGTCTGACTCTGAACCACAAACCTTAACATGTAAAACTAAGTAAAACTAAAAGTTCATAACAAAGAACTTTCACTTTTTCAAAATATACAGGAAAGACTCAAGAATCACCCATAAACCTCATTAATTTCAATAAGATAAAATATACTCAGCTTAAACCATCTTTCAAATACAGACGCTGAACAAATGTGGGAGGTTATATAACCGACAAATAAAAGCACGTGAACTGGCGTGAAGTTCAGCCTGCGTCCCGGCTAATGAGTACTCTGCCACGAATACAGTACGTGTCATTAATCTAGTGAATCCAACTAAGTAAACTCAAATAGGATGAATTAGGCCGTAATGTATAATCTTATGATTGACAACATGGTTATGGGCATGAAAATCTGTCACCCAATTCGCTTGGTGCTAATACTATTCTAAAATACTGAGGCTCCTGCTCATGAAATCTTGATCAGTAAAAATATTTTAATTAATAACTAACCAAGTAAATTTTTTAGCCTCTTTAGGTAAAACATGTCTTAACCTATCTTCGCAAATAATTGTCTTAGCCTCTTTGGACAAAACTCTATTTTATAGACTCCGACATCATTACCTCATAAATACACTTTTATTCTTTCTAAGTCTGTAATTTAGGTGCTTAAAATACTTTTTAAAAATTTCTGACTCAAAACTGAGCTCAATATTTTTAAAGCCAAACATCAAGTTTCGCTTCATTAACATCAAATCAAGCTTAAATCATGTGAAATTCTTGAAGTAGGACTCTAATTATCACCATACATAATAGTTATAAAACTTAGTAACTCATGCAAAAACTTATCAATTTCATCTGCACTTATCATGTTTCAAGCCTTATACAAGATTTATTAAGTTTTCATCTTTCTTTTTAAATATTCATGAGTAGAACACTTTAATTCAAATGTCAAGTATAATCAAACTTTCTAAATCTCATGTTCATAACATAACTCTAGTAACCTGACTCTCTAACTCATATAAACATGCAATTTCTCTAATTCATATGGACATACAACTTCACAACCCTAATTCATTATATATTTGTGATGTGATACGTAGATTTCATGGAAAGTACTCAATAACAATTAAGGAACATGCAAGGGAGGGTAATCACAACATACAAGATGAATTAAAAATTTCTAACAATTTCTATTATAAATTTCTTAATTAAAAGTTAAAGGTTTGAACAGAGGGGTGGAAGGCAACCCCTGTTAAAATCACACATATCTTTTATGAAGTCTTAACGTACCACAGATGAAGCTTTGAAAAAGTTCTTGAAGAAGAAACCTTTGAGAGTTGAGGAGAGAACTTACGCTTGCTATTTTTCTTTTTTCTTTTCTAAATGTAAAAATGACTAAGGGAGGGATTTTGATTTGTATATATAAAGGGGCTTAAGAGTAGTTTAAGAAATACAAGATTTCTTATGGAATCTACCTACTTAAAAGATGCCAAAACGACGTAGTATTGATGTTTAATGAATTGAAAGTTACCAAAACACTCTTGAGCAGCAAAAACAAATTCTCATACCTGTAAAATAGAGGGGACGCCGTCCCAGGGGTTCTGGGAGATGGGGGTGCATCGCTCCCTGATACCGGGCTCACAACTTTTTACTCAAACCTCAAAATGACATGCAATTTATTGCGTTTGAAACTAGACTCAAATACCTTTCTTTAGATAGATTATGTGTCACATAACTCCTCATAAATTAGGAGATATGATCGTTTTAAGTTGACTATGCATGAAACGATATCAAACTAGGTCAGTAGAAACACTTTGAACTTAACTTTGCGTTGAGAGTTTCTTATGACTTTGAATCATGTCAAACACTACTTCCACACTTTAGGAGTGATTTTATCTCCTAGAAACAAGTGAAAATTTATAATATTCGGACTTAAAAACTTAAGTTGAACTATTCAAATTTTAGCTTAAATTTCAGGATATTACATTATCGAAATCCTAAAGTTCAACCCCTGAAAATGAAAAATATTTTATAGCCTCAAAAAATAAATCTCATAATGTATAAATTCAAATTTACTCAAAATTTAATAAGAACACATAACATCGGACGAAAATTAAAAGAAAAAAAAATTGACAAACAATATTATTAAATTGCTTTGGAGTGATTTAAACTCTTTCTGCTTAATTAGAGTTTTCGGATTTAAACTTTCAAAAAGGAAAATATTTTTATTAAAAATTTATCTTAAAAAATAAATCCCAAAATATAGAATTCAATACTACACCAAACATAAAAAACAATGACAAAAATTGTATAGCTTGGTAGGTGTAATTTGCAAGTTGCAACAAAGCTAAATATAACTTATACGCCCGCCATTGATTTTTCTTTATTCATTTCCCTCTTTATAAACAAAAAAAATCTCCCATATTTGTCCTTTCAATTTTCAAGTTTCAAGTTTCAAGTTTCAAGTTTCTTCATCATATATTTATAAGGTAAAAACATAAATTCCCAATCAAGCGTGTCTGACAAGGATAAAGTATATATATATATATATATCACTAACTTTAATTAAAGTTAAATTTGGTTATTATTATTATTTTTTACCTTCAAAAGTCCTACTGTTTAAGAATTTTTTGTTAAGTAAATTGTCTTAATGTTTAAGATTTTTTTTTTTAATTAGTCGTATTGTTTAAGAGTTTTTTGTTTAAATAGTGGTGTTGTTTAAGAATTTTTGTTTGTTTTTAAGTATACCCACATGGAAATGAAGTGAAATTTGTGGGGTTTATGGTGTATTTTAGATGATTTACTGTTGGTCTCATGTTAGTGTGAGTGAATTTTTTTTATTGAGATTTTAGTATGAGTGAATTTTAGAAGGAGGGGTTAATAATGGTAGAGTGATTTGTTTTCCATCAGCAGCTATGGGAGCTTGACTTAGTTGTGATCTTCTTCACTTTTATTTTGATAACTGTTTTGTTTG
>JBDJHY010119865.1:0-13682 GCA_039654485.1 Withania somnifera
GTTTGGCATATTTAGCATATATTCATGATATACAGGTGGATACCCCTACTCTTGAGTCTGTTCCTATTGTTTTTGAGTTTCTTGTTGTATTTCCGACAGACCTACCAGGTCTACCACCAGAATGATACATTGATTTTTCTATTGACTTAGAGTCGGGCACTAAGCCCATTTCTATTGCTCCTTATCGTATGGCTCAGCTTTAGAATTTGTTAGATAAAGTTTTATTCATTCAGTGTGTCACGTTGGGTTGCACCAGTTTTATTTGTGAAGAAAAAAGCTGGTACGATGAGAATGTGTGTTGACTACCGGAAGCTAAATAAAGTTATTATGAGAAACAAATATCCTATGCTGAGGATTGGTACCTATTTGATTAGCTTCGGGGAGCAACAATGTTCTCTAAAGTCGATTTGAGGTCTTGTTATCATCAGTTGCATATTCATACAGAGGATATTCTAAGATAACTTTTAGGACCTATTATGGTCACCATGAGTTCTTGGTTATGTCCTTTGGGTTGACTAATTCCCCAGCAATGTTTATGGATTTGATCCATAAGCCCTACTTGGACTTGTTCGTGATTGTGTTTATAGATGATATCTTGGGGTATTTGCAGAATAAGTTCGATCTTGAGCAACACTTGAGATTGATTCTCCAGACACTTAGAGAACATAAGTTGTATTCTAAGTTCTAAAGTGTGAGTTTTGGTTAGAGTCGATTGCAAAGTTGATCTAGTAAAGATTCAGGCGGTACATGATTTGCCAAGACCGACTTTTATTTTGGAGATTTGTAGTTTTATGGGTTTGGTTGGATACCGTCGATGTTTTGTCAAGGGGTTCTCTTCAATTGCATCACCTTTGACAAAGTTAACTAGGAAGGATGTTGCCTTTCAATGGTCTGAGGATTGTGAGTTGACCTTTGCTAAGCTCAAAGGATTATTGACTTCAGTGCTTGTTTTGACCTTACTAGTGGAGGGTCAGGGATTCTCCATGTATTGTGATGCTTCTGGTGTTGGTTTGGGGTGTGTTTTGATACAACAGTGCCGAGTTATTGTGTATGCTTCGAGGCAGCTGAAGGTCCATGAGCGTAACTACCCCACTTATGACTTAAAGTTGGCGACAGTGGTATTTGCGCTTAAGAGTTTGCGGCATTATCTATATGGTGTTTAGTGTGAGATGTTTGCTGACCATCACAGTCTTCAGTATATTATGAGTCCAAGGGAGTTGAATTCTAGGTAGCGAAGGTGGATCAAACTACTGAAAGACTACGACATTTCCATCCTATATCATTTGGGGCAAGGCAAACATAGTAGTAGCAAATGCCTTGAATTAGAAAGTGGACAGTATGGGTAGCCCAGCAGCCTTATCAGTTTTTGAGAGGCCATTGGTGGAAGAGGTCCAATCATTGGCTAACTGGTTGGTTATGCTTGATTTTTCAGACCCCAGGAGTGTATTTTCTTGTGTTGAGGCTAGATCTTCATTGTTAGATTAGATTTGACAGTGACAACTCAAAGATGAGAGGTTAGTTGTTACTCGTGATCAGGCATTAGCTGGAAAGGTTAGCAAGGCTTCTATTAATTTAGTTGGGACTCTTTGGTATGACTGATGCATATGTGTACCTCAGGTTGATGACTCGGTACAGTTGATCTTATGGGAGGCTCACAGTTCTAGGTATTCTATTCATCCTAGTGCAACCAAGATATATCGCAACCTATAATAGCTTTATTGGTGGAAGGGAATAAAGAGGTATATTATTGAATATGTTTCTAAGTGTTTAAACTATCAACAGGTTATGTATAAGCTTCGAAGACCAAGTGGTTTGATGCAAAGACTTCCTATTCCGACTTGGAAGTGGGAGCGGGTGACTATGGATTTTATTTTGGGGTTACCATGGACTAGCAGAGGTTTTGATATAGTTTGGGTCATTATACACCGGCTGACCAAGTTAGTGCACTTTATTCCTACTCATTCCTCCTATAATGTAGAGCGTCTGGCTCAAATCTACATTCGTGAGATGGTTAGATTGCATGGTGTTCCTGTCTCTATCATTTTTTACAGAGGCACCCAGTTCACTTCATAGTTTCGGTAGGTAGTTCAGCCAGGTTTAGGTACTGAAGCGCACTTGAGCACAACTTTTCATTCGTAGACTAACGGTTGGGATCAACACCTACACTTGGCAGAGTTTGCCTATAATAATAACTATCATTCTGACATTGAGATGGTGCCATTTAAGGTATTGTATCGTCGGTGGTGTAGATCACCTATTGGTTGGTTTGATGGTTTTGAGGCCAGAGTCCAGTCTATAGACTTTCTATGTGATTTATTTTATTAAGTTCGATTGATTTAGAATAGATTGAGGGTAGCCTAAGGTAGGAAAAAGAGCTATGCTGATAGTAGGTTTTGTGCCTTAGAGTTTTGAGTTGGTGATAAGGTGTTTCTACGAATATTGCCAGGTTTGGTCAGTGTGGGAAGTTTAATCCCAGGTATATCGGGCCATATGAGATTTTGGAGAGGGTTGGTGATATTGCTTATAAGTTGGCACTACCTCATATGCTGTCAGCTGTTTATCTGGTATTCCATGTTTAGAAAGATCTCAATTTTCCTATTTTAGAGCCTAAAACCAAGTACTCATTGATTAAAGTCAACTTTCCTTCAAGACGATCTCAAAATTTAATTCTGACAGTTTCGTTAGCTCCAGAATGCCCAACAAAGTCAAGATTGACCTTAAGTTTCTATTTTGTAGTTTTTTTTTTGAAAGTTATGCGAAATTGTAAATTTTAGTTACATTTATAGCCTAAAGAGGAGCTTGGGTGGTATTTTGATGTTCGGAGTGTCGGATCGGAATTATGATACTTCCACCAGCTCCGAAGTGGTGAACTTAGGCTAAGTTGACCCTTGGATTGCTTCCCAAGGGTTCGTGCTTGATTCGAGTCATTTTGTGGAAAGTTGAAAACTTTCTAGTCTTGGATAAGGCTTGGTAGGGGGTGTATTTCACTCAAACAACCTCTGATGTCATTTACGTCGACTCTATTGAGTCCAAAATATGTTTTCCACTCAAAAAACATATATGGTTTGTCAAATTTAGACATTTCAATTTCATGCCTCCGTTTGAAAATTCTGCAGTTGCAAATTTTCTACAATAAGAGCGATCGCGCTCCTAGATCTCAACCACGGTAAAAAAAAATTAATTAGCGTGAACGCGCCCTGTCGCAACCAGTTAAAAAAAAGCAGAAACTCAATTTTTTGGTTTATTTTTCAACCCTTTTCCTAATTTCTTCTCTTTTTATTATACAATTTTTTATGGAAAATTCTTTCAAGATTTATGCAAAAGTTTTTGAAGATTTCTTATGACGTTTTCCTCTATTGGTAAGTCTTCTTCTCCATTTTAAATTCTTAAAAACCTTAGGTTCCACTATTAATGGCACCATAAGTTGAACTTGATGGAATTCTTCCATAATCTGAATTTTCGAGTAATTCTTTGTAAATTGAATATATATTGATCCTATAATCATTATTACCTCGAAATTCAAATGTTAAATCTATAAAGATTGAACCTTTGACCCCTTCAGGGTCCAATCTTTCTGGACTGTTTTGAAGCACTTCCCGCACTCAAATTGTGCTCAATTTTGGAGCACGGGTTCCTGTTATCGTTGGGAACCCTGTAGTAAAATTATTTTCAATTTCGGCAAGCGGGCCCTGCAAGCTCGTTTTAGGCCTGATTTTTAGTCTAGTAAAAAATTTATTATAAATTACATCGTTAAACTCGTATTAATATATAGAATTCATTGGCACAAGTTTTAGATCATTTGGAGCACGTTTGATATCAGTCAGAGTACGATTCGTGATATTACAAAGCTTTATTTTCGGACGACAGGTAGGCTCCGTAGGGCTATTCTGGGCTTATAACTTTAATAACTGTACTAAATAACGTCTGTGGGCTGGGTAGCTAGGTTGTATAGTATCCCCTATACCGTTCTTTTGTCCGTTCCTTATTGATATTGATATTGATATTTTGGCACCCGATTCATATGGGGTCCGAGACCTATCATTTGATTAGATATACCTATACAAGGCATATGCAGTGGGTAATTCATGATTATATGTTGATATATATGTGTTGTTGATATGTTGTGCATTCATGACACAAGAGGCAGAGCCTAAGGCTCAGATGAGAGTGCATTGGGCTGGGTAGTATCACCTTCTGATTTATGAGCCATGATGGCTAGCGGATGATTTAATGATAAAGTTTATAACGGTATAAATAAATAAATGAGAACACTTTAATAATAATATAAGTAAGTATCTTTTGTTGGTTTAGTCTTGACATTGTATCAAGCACCCGGTAACACTGTTTTTACTTATTTTAGTCCAGGCTTCACCTCCTGGCACCAAAATATATATATATTTTTACTGATAAATGCTGGAACTTGAGAATGACTCCGTTCGGCAGTGAGTATAGCACTGGGACTTGAGACCGTCGTCGTACGATAGTGAGTACAGCTTTTTGACATACGTTGTACTAGCGGTTGTGGAAAACATGATGATATTAATTATTGAGGACCATAGGTGATACTACCATATAGATCGGCGTTGAATGCCTTGACTTACCTAGTACAGCTAGTGGATATTACTGATATGATATGAATGATATGAGGCACTATGTGCTGGCGAGATAACACTAATTGAGGCACTATGTGCCAGTGGGATAACATTGATATGAGGCACTAGATGCCGACGGGATAATACTATTGCGGGGCACTATGTGCCAATTGTGATTTATTGTGGTTCTGAAAGTGGGATGTAAGGTTCTAATGACGATCATGTGTATGTTACTTTTCTGTACTTGTTTTCTTCAGTGTGCTCATAGACCGAATGGGGGATCTATGGGTGAGTATGTTTGTGGTGTACGCTGCGCTTCCTTATGGGGGACTTGTTAGTGTTTAATTGCTTTACTTTATTATTCATATCATTGCATAGTTGTTCTTATCAGTTACTTGTTGTTGCATGTTATGTGGGATTAGTGCTTTACACTCTTATTCAGTTATTCATCCTTTGATTTGAGGTTACTGGTATACCAACCATGGTCTACCCCTGACTTTTTTGACTCTCATTTATTTTGTTATATTTCACATATGTTGTTGCAAGGATATTAGGTACGTTCTCTTTCATTGTGTGAGATCCTATTATATGATTAGCTAGAGCTATCAGTCTATGTGACACTTGTTTCGTACTTGAGTTTCTAGTTTCCTGTATTGTACTATTTGCTTCTATGACCCTTTTTCTTGTACTCTGTTATTTACTACTTTTATTATTGTTATGTTCTCAGTGGGTCCTCGAAGCCTACTAGTTATGGGTTGCTTCTGCGACTTGTACTCATACTACACTTGTACATGTGCAGATTTGAGTACAGGTTTCCACTCGTGATATACAGACAGTTGTTTGTTCGGATCTTATTCACATCGAAGATTCAGGGTGAGCTTGGCATCCACCTTATTCCTGCTTCTCTTCGGACTTATTTTTTATTGATCTCCATTATATTTCAGAGAAATCTAGATACTACATTTATTTCCATTTTATCATCCTGTACTTAGTGGTTCATTTGACACTGATATCGAATTTTGGGTAGCTTTTGTTATGGTTTAAGACTTTTCCAATTTTTATTTTATCTTGACATTTGATATTCTTATGCATTTAATATAGTAGTCCTCTACTTTGGCTTGGACTACGGGGTTTGGTTCTCCTACTGTTGGTATAGTAGGTGCCATACTGATTCGAGAAATTGGGTCGTTACACATTTCATCTGCAAATAGATAGTCAGGATAAAAGGAAAATTTAGACATCAGAAGATATGTTGAGGGCATGTACAATTGATTTTAGAGCTAGTTGGGTTAAGCACTTTCCTTTTATTAAGTTTGGATAGAACAATAACTATCAATCTAGTGTCCACATAGTTCTATTTGAGGCGTATTATAGAAGGAGATATAGGTCTCCAATTGGTTAGTTTGAGGTAGGCGAGGTGGCTAGGTAGGTCCAGAGATTGTTCATGATGTAATACATAAAGTTCATATTATTAAAGAGTGATTGAAGAAAACTCAGCAAAAATCTTATATAGATATAATAATAAGAGATCTAGAGTTTTACAAAGGCGACTGGGTGTTTTTGAAGATGTATCCGATGAAGGGAGTCATGACATTTGGTAAGAAGGGAAAGTTGATTCTGTGTTATATCAGGCCTTATCAAATTATAAAAAGGGTGGTAAATGTTTCCTATCAGTTATATCTTCCAGCGGAGTTAGCATCAGTTCAGCCTGTTTTCCATGTGTCCTTGTTGAGGAAGTGCATGAGTGATCCATCCTTGGTAGTGTCAGTCAAGGATATCAGCATCCATGATAGTTTGATCTATAAGGCGATCCCTATTCAGTTCTTAGATAGATGAATTAAAATATTGAGGAACAAAGATATACCACCAGTTAAGTTTTTTTCGAGGAACTAATTAGTTGATGGAGCTACATGGGAGGCAGAGGCATACATGATGAGTATATATCTACACCTATTTCTTTTTAGTTCCACTTTTTTCTGAGGTAATTACCTCTCTATTTAGCCTTTTCCCTTATCAGCTTATGAGCAAGTAGCATTTAGCCTTGCATGTGTCCCAATGTGTGTATTGATGAATTATTTAATGAGTTCATGGTAGTTGAGGTCGGGTATGATAGAATTCATATCAGTCGGTTGATTTGTTAGCCTATTCATGGTTAGTTTGATTGAACCACATCATGAAATACCTAGTTCATGTCCAGTTCAGTTAGTTAGTCAGCTTTAGTAGTCAAGTCCCTACTATTCAAGTTGTAGTATTCATTTGAGGATGAATTGTACCAAGGGAAGATATTGTAGTGTATCGTACTTGATTCAAGCTTCTAATATGTTCTAAGGCTTAAATAACTAAAAATAATTCATAGGTGGCACGAGTTGGACCAAGACTTGTGAGGTGGCATACCATGAGTCATGATGACAACTCTTGGGATGGTACTTGAGATTTTCAAGTTCTTTCAGGACCCCACGAGTCATGCTCACTACTCATGAGGTGCAAGACTACGTTTTTGTACTATAAACTCGTGATTTGATTTTTAGAAAATTGTTTTTCAATCTAGTTCCCATAATTCCACTTCATGAGTCATGAAGTGGTGTACCATGACTCGTCTAATGAGTTCGTAGAATAGAACCGACTATCCAATATCCAAATCCAACTCTATGACTTGAACCACAAGTTGTGAAGTGGCATTTCACTAGTTGTGGAGTAGACTCGTGGTCTGCTCTGATAGTTTAAAGGTCAGTTAATAAAAGGTCATTATTATAATTTCCCAAGCTTTATTACTCATTCCCATGTCGTTTTTGACTCTAAAATTGGTTTTACAAATACCCCAAACCCCTTTCTCCATTAATTCTAAGCATAATTAGATCAAAGAAAAGGTTCTACCAAGTTTTTCTCTCAAAAGTTCAAGAACAAGGCTCGAGTTTCTTTTTCAAGCTAAGATTCTCCTAGGTTCAGTTTGTGGATTATGAGCAAGTGTTCCTTTCACCCTTGTGCCTAAAGATACCAAGTATTTTGTTTCATGTTAGAACTTAGAAATCGTAGGGTGAATCCCAATATTATTGTTCATGTTGAGATTGTATATCTTAATATACTTTTGATTGGCATCATTCCCATTACATGTGTTTATGATTATTCTGCATGGACTTGAAGAGTTAAGAACTTGGAGTACAAATTGCATGAATTACTATTAATTATAAAGCATGATCAAGTTCATGAGTTGCGAGTCCCTTGTATGGAGTCTATATAAATATCTTGTTCATGAATTTGTTAAAAATATCATATATTAAGGTTAGGGCTCATGTTGGCTAGCTGAAAGGTCAGGGACTTGTTTTATGAACATTATCACATTTTTAATAATAAGTTTATAGTTGGCTTCTAAAATCTAAGTCTGGTAGATAATTTATTTTGATTGGAAAGAAAGCCTAGTGCCCTAAATTATAGGTTGAGTCAATTCAAGTATGAGAATAAAGTAAGAAGTATGATAGGGACATTTAAAGAGTTCATGAGTTCATGGGCCCCCTATGCTAAGACAGAAAAAATGAATAATGGTCAGTTCATGGATAGTTTTGTGAGTAGTATTAGTATTGATAGGATTCGAGTGACATAATTCCTTATCCCATAGCATGCATAATATAGGAAATTCATGTCCAAATGAGGTGTTTATAGTTCATGGCTTAGTGGATCCACTAGGAGTTAGTTCATGACCCTTACCCTAATACGGTTTTGGACCCCACCCAGCATAGAAATATATATGTTAGATCTCATAGCCATGTACACGAGGTATGTTGGTTATATAACCTCCTAAGGTCTGTTAATTGTTGAAAGACGATTTTAGCTAAAGTTCATTTATTTTTTTAGTTAAAGCTATTAATATTGCATGATTTTCCATAGAGTCACTTTATACACTGGAGTTGTCTTTTTAGCTGTATTTATTAAAACTTACTTATTATTGCTTTGCTTAAGTTTGGTATCTTTTCATGCATTGCATAGGTATGAATTAGCTATTGTGTAGCCTTTTTTTTCCTGATCACATGTTTAGTACATTCTATGTTTCGATCGCATATTCTGTATTCCATGTCTTATACCATACAGATCCTATTAGCCTTCCAGACGCTTGTGATTGACTTGGATTAGCATTTTTAGAAGTTACAAGAGTAGTGAGTCCTCATTATTTCTAGGACCCGAGAGATAAAGATTATATTTTTATTTTTTCAAGAGCTAGACATTTAGTGTTATTCTTTATTTTACTATTTATGACTAGTTAGAGATCTTGTTCTATTAGTCTCGTGCTCAGAAAGTAGAGGCTTTCAGATATATAGTGTAATAGTTTTGATACTGAGTTTTCTATTATTCGTTTAGATATCTATTGGCTGATGTGAGATCCACTGTTTATGTGTGCTTTTCATTTGATATTGCTTTTGCTGAGTGTGAGTGTGTATTGATGTGCATGATCCAAGGCCATCCAAGGCAATTTAGTGGCTAAGGATGTCGTGATGCGCTAGGGGATGACTCTGTGGTGTGTCATATTTATTAGAGGGCGGATAGTTTGTAGGGTTCTCATCATCGCTTTATATTAGGACCATCAAGGACGTTGCTGAGTATTGTTTTTATGCATTCGCACTTGTTCTTATGCACTTTTGGGTAGGTACTTTTCTGGGGCAATGTGAGCTTCTATCCTCTTTATTTTAGGTACATATTTGAGATATTCTGAGGCAGTTTCCCATTCTGCCAGCAGTCCCAAATATCTTACTTTATCTATTTTTCTTGGTCATTACTCATTAAAGACATTGTGAGACTTAATATTTGTATATATTTTAAGTTAATGGATTGCATACAGTGGATTACCGAGTTTGGGGAGGTATATTATATGATTACGATTTTAACCTTCAAAATTTATTGGTAATTCATTACTTTTAGTATTTATATTTATATTAAATTATTATTGATAGTTTTGGATGAACTATCACAGTGGTTGGGATAGGTGCTACCACAACTGGTTTTAGGTCGTGATAAATTGGTATCAGATCACTAAGTTTGTAGGTCCCACTACATACAAGTCAAGTTTAGTAGAGTCTCGCAGATTGGTGTAGAGAGGCTCATTATTTATCTGTGAGAGTCTATGAAACTTTATGAAAACTTCTTTTCATTCTTTTAACCTTGTATAGTGTGATTGGTTTGTCCTGTGCTGAGTCTTTATATGTTATTTGACAGATGGCTAGGACCAGAGCTTCAACCGAAAGATATGATCAACCTATTCCTAAGTTTGATCACCCACCTTAAGGTGGGTATGATGCTGGAGAATTAGTATGTGGCCTGGTACCACCCTGTTTGACTGTCAGAAAATCTCTTTATTTGTGTACTGGCAACCTACATGCATAACAACTCTTTTACGAACAATTTCAAAGGTTGTGACTTGCTTGGACACAACCAAAAATACCTATACTATCTAAAGAGACACTTACCCAAGAGGGCCTTACCACACTTCCCAAACAGGGGAGCAATAATCTTAGAATATGACTGGGCTATCCTATTCTACTGACTCTTTTGAGGCCTAAAGTTCTGTGAAGGAGCAATGAAAGATGAAAGGGATGGTCCCCTCAAACTTTGTTGTTTTTGACTGAAATCCCTACTAGACTTAGGCTTGATGAACTCATAATGGAGCAAGATGATTCTCTCTCCACTTAGCCTTATTTTATCAATCTTCTTTAATTTCCCTATAAATCTGTTAATCTTTATGTCACTATTTAAAGTAGTTTTCCCTCCCTTCTATAATAAGCTAAGGATAGAGGTTAGACATATACATCCCATTTCACATATCTAAAACCATATTGGGATCATACCTCAAAACCATTATGAACTTCATACTGTGTTCTGCCACAGACATGGAGCCCTATTCCAAACTCTAAAACTCACGGGTCCTCTCATGTCTCTTCTCTCACAAAAAGAACCGACCAAGGAACTCTTCCTCGAACTCATTCCATGAAGGAGGATATGAACCAACCATCCTATTCTTTCTCCATAAATCACTCCAATATCCTTCAGTTGATATGCTTCCAAGTCTACCTGATCCACATCTAAAACTCTCATGATATCACAAATATGACAAACCTCATCAATGAAGTTCTCCAGATCCTCTCCAACCTTCGAACCTTGGAACTATGGATGATTTATCCTAAAAAGTTCCCTTATCCTCACTACCCCAGCATCAGGATCTACATCCTGAACGACTAGAACACAAACCTATTGCTGAGATTGAGAAGAGATATTTTGAGCCAAAAGATGGATAGTATTATTGAATTCTGTGGTAGTGACGTTATCCGACTGCTAAGGCTCTGGAATTGGAGGAACCTACTCGGAATAATTCAAAACTCTAGCTTGAAGAGATGGATATGTTCTAAGAGAAATGATATGAAAGGCATAAAATAGAAGTCAGAATAGAAATCTTAGAGGTAAACACCAAAGCATGAAATAGAACATGAACAAAGGGACAATTCCTAAATGCTCGGTAGCTTTCAGTTATATGTGCGTTCTAGTCATACCCACTCTAACACTAGATTTAATACATCCTAGGATACTTGAACCTAATGCTCCGATAGCAAGTTTTGTCACACCCCGAGATCACCCCCTGCATGCTACATATCCGTAGCCACAAGGTGTCCCCAGAAGAACCCTTGGATCATGCATAGCTCTACTCACTCACACTTTGCGGAAAAAAACATCAATAATAAATATAAAGTAATGGAATCTCATATGAATAAATGCCAAGTACCAAAATAAACATAAAAACTCAATTTCAAGTCTACAACATACTCATGTCTGAGAAACACAACAAGTTGACTATGGACTGCTAGAACAACTCTCTAACTAGCCTCAAAATGAAAGTAAAATGAATAACTACTAAGTATCATCTCTAAAATAATGAATAAATAACTCAAAAAGTTATGGTCCCCGAATCAAGGAGGATTCACTACTTCCTCTTCTTCTAGGAATGCAAATTAGTCAACCTTCAGCTTTCGGGCAGCTGGCCAAATTAGCATGGCGTAAAACATGCAACATGGAATATGAAGTCAGTACGTGGAATACATTGAATATGTGAGAGGTAACAATGAAAGGATAAAGAAATATAGTGACATCAAGTCAATGCAATTCATGAACAAGCAATATCAAGTTCAAATTTCAAAACTCGACTCAGATAAATGATTATGTAATTTAAACAATATTAGTCTAACAGCTTTAAAATTCAAGAGTATAAAATAAGCTAAAAAAGATACAGACTCAACAGGTTTTAACAATGAAAAGTATAAATTTTTAGTTAAAAACTTTGTTTCAACATTCTTTACTTCAGAATGACACTCAACTTCATTGAGGAGTTTTTACAACCGACATACTACATACCTCAGCAACATACTCAAACATATTACCCCATGTGGAGGGACTCATGTAGCTTGCTGGATTACAGACACTCTCTTTACCTAGTGGATCCACTAAGATTGATAAGAAGTCACACATTGAGCCATAATATATTCATATGCTTGGGGCGCAAGTTTTGGGTATAAGGCTTTATGCCCACCCTCGTGGTGCTAATACTCCGTCCAAAATAATGACACATAACATTCAAAACTCTTGACTAGTGTAACACTTTCAATAGAACCAACTAATCAAACTTTCAATTAAGACACATTGGGCACTATTCTAATCAATTTGACACTTCATAAACATTATTACTCTCGTCCTGAATATCAAGCACAAAATCATTGTTGGAAACATCAATAATCTTAATTGAGTGTAATTAGACAAAGACAAGTAAATTAGACACTCTTCATACTTAGGCTTAAAATCATGCAAAATTCAAGTAGTTTATGACACTTCAATACTCGATTCAAGTTTAAAATTTTTTCTTGGAAACTAGATTAATTCAAATATTATGACTTTCCTTCAACATCTACTATAACTGTCATGATCATGATTTCATAACTCAAGAGGACGATACAACTTCATCAAATAGTATGCAACTTATTCAAATAAATAAACATTTTCAAAAATCATAAACAATGGAAAGTCTCAACCTATAGAAGAAAATCAAGATAACCCTAAACATGCTTCTATAACTCTCAATTCTTCATAAAAGAGTTTTTGTGCACAAGGGTGAAAAGAACTCTTTCTTATTAGCCAAAATACATAATTTGGAGCACTTCTATGGATCAAATTAATGGGAAACACTACTGTAAGAGAATCTTCTAATGGAAACTCTAACCTTGCTTTAGAGAGAAACCTTGATGTAAACAATGCTCTTAATTTGATTATATAATGAATGAGAAATATAAGGCTTTTGGGTGTTTATAATAACCCTAAAAGAAGCCAGAACAACCATGAATTGGTCTTAAAATAGTTGGGGAATTACTAAACTGCCCTTAAACAAACATAAATGAAAATCTTTCACAGAGTGCCATGAGTCAACCTATGACTCATGACTCCACTCGTGCTACTCTAGGCCAAAATTTCAAGTTTCAAGATCTGTCTCCTAGGAGTTGACAACAAGATTCGTAAACCCTTTGCAAGACTCATTGGTCTGCTCGTGAGAAACTAAGATAGAATTTGAGAATCAGAGATCATTCAAGTCATGAGTGGGAGTCGTGATTCATAACTCCCTCCTCAAATTGTAAGACCAAATCTTGGTCTATAGGATGGAAATATGATTTCTGTATCTCTGCACCACGAGTGGAAGTATGACTCATGGTACCCATAGAGAAATTTTCAATTTTTTCTTAGTTCGTATTCTAAGCTTCTAGACTAATCAAAGTATTGGGTGTTACACGAATACACCATCAGAATTATCTCAGCTAGTTGAGTTTTTTTCAGAGTTACAAACCTCGAATTAAAGTTTTCCTATTTTACTAGAGAAAACCAAACTCAATGTGATATAAATGTAACTCGAATGGTGCCTTAAGGGGTAATCCAGGTCCAATTTTAGTGGCATACTGTATCAAGAATCATGATGGATATTCAGTATATTCTTTGGCATGTAAAATTCTTGATACTAATATCTTAGAATCAGAAGTTATAGTTATGGCTAAAGGTTGTGAATATTGTGTTGAACTC
>JBDJHY010120188.1:0-13681 GCA_039654485.1 Withania somnifera
AACCTTATCACACCCCTCATGTTTGGTATTTTAAGCAAAACATGGTCACCCTCCATGAACTTTAAGGCTCAATCCTCCTATCAACATAACTCTTTTACCTATTATGGGTTTGTCAACAATCTACTCTGAATGACTCAAACTTTATCCATAGCATCTCTAAGAAAATCTATATCAAAGGCTCTCATCTCAAAAGCATTAAACCGACCAACCAGAGATATACATCTTCGACCATATGAGGCCTTAAGACCATCTGAATGCTAGAATGACAATTTTTATTATGTGCAAACTTTACCAAAGGTGGGTGCTTATCCCAACAGGCTATAAAATCCATTACATAGGCTCAAAGCATAGGCTCTAATACTTGAATCATCCACTCAGACTGGCCATTGGTCCGAGGATTAAAAGTTTTACTCATAGCTAACTGATTACCCAAACCATGTTGTAGTGCCCTCCAAAAATGCAAAGTAAACAAGGAGACAATCTGATTAAGATACATCTCAACTAACTTCTTAGATGTATAATCCTCTTTGATTGGAAATAATAGTACTTAGCCAAAACGGTCCACAATCATCTAATTAGAATCATAACCACCCATAATAGTAGGCAACCCCACTACAAAGTCCATGGTAATCATCTCCCACTTCCATAAAGGAATGGGAAACCTCTGAGAGAATCCACCAGGTCTCTGGTGCTCAAATTTAACTCTCTTCTAGTTCAAGCATCTAGCCACAAACTCAGCTATATCTTTTTTCATTCCACAACCACTAATACCGTTGGATCAAGTCATGATACATCTTGTCTAATCTTGGGTGGATGGAACATTTCAAATAAAGGACCTCTTAAAAAACCAATCTAATAAAATCACCTACCTTGGGCACACAAACTCTACCACTACTACACAAAACACAAACAGAATCAAGAAATGACTTCTTTATTTCTTCTCTGAATACTTTATCTATAGTAACACACAATTTCCATCTTCAAACTATTTTTCTTTAATCTAATACATTAAGGAAGAACAGGCCTTAACAAAAGCAAGGATTCCACCATCATCTGAGATCTGTAAATTAACAAGGCTTTTGACTAGACTCTGAATATGTCTAGAGAAAGGACGATCCTTAATACAACTGAAGCAAGGCTACCCATACTAGCTAATGTTTTACTCAAAGTACTAGCTACCATATTAACTTTACGTGAATGGTACATGATAGTAATATCATAGTCTTCCAACAACTTAATCTAGCACTGCTATCTCAAATTTAGATCCCTTTAACTAAACATATGGTGAGGGGTCCTATGATCAGTGAACACCTCACAGTGAACCCCATATGAATAATAACGCGAGAACTTCAAAATAAACACAACAACTGCCAATTTTAAGTCATGGGTAGGGTAATGTTTCTCATGATTCTTCAACTACCTCAAAGAATAAGATATAACCTTCCTATTTTGCAACAAAACTCCACTCAAGCCAACTCTAGAAGCATTACAATACATGTGAAAGCTCACCCTTAATAGGAAAAGTCAAAATAGGATTTGAATTCGATAAGGCTTTAAGCCTTTGAAAGCTTTCTCTACGCTCATCAGACTACTAGAAAGCTAAATTTTTCTAAGTCAACAAAAGGATGTAATGGAAGAATAGCACTAAATATATATCAAGTAATTGCCAGCTAAACTAATAAAACTACAGATCTCAATAGGAGAAATAGGCTTATGCAAACTATGAACAACCTCAACCATGGAAAAATCTATCGTAACACTTTCCTTGGACACTGTAGTCACCAAGAAAGTCACAAAACAAAGCCAAAACTCACTTTTTGAAAACTCTACATATAACATCTCCACTCTCAACCTCTGAAGCACAATCCTCAAATGTTGCACATAATCCACCCTTTTTCTTGAATATTCCAAAATATCATCACTAAATATGATCACGAATTAATTAAGATAAGGACAAAATACTCTAATTCATCAACTCCATGAATATTGGTGTGACATTATTCAACCTAAAAGACAACACCAAAAACTCATAATGGCTATAACGGGTTCTAAATGTTGTATTAAAAATATCTAAGGCCCTAATCTTCAATAGATGATAGTTGGACATCAAGTAAATCATAAACAATACCAAGGCACCCAGAAACTAATCAAACAAATCATTAGTTTGAGGAAGGGGAGACTTATTCTTAATGGTAACCTTTTAAACTTCTTGTATTCAATACACATATGCACAAATCCATCCTTTTCCTTTATGAATAAAATAGGAGAACCCAAAGGAGACACACTTGGTCTATAAATCCCTTAATCAACAAATATTGTAACTGTTCTTTCAATTACTTCTCTACTATGGCCATCTGGTAAAAGGAATAGAGATGGGATTAGTGCTCAACTTTAAATCAATATCAAAGTCGATGTCTCTACCAAGAGGAATACCTCAATATTAGATAAAAACATATAGAAACTCATATACCACTAGAACCGACTCTAAAGAAGGAGTATCACCACCGGTATCACAGATAAAGGCCAAATAGGAGAGACAACCTCTCTCAATAAATCTCTAGGAAAAAAGGAAAGAGATCACCTTACTAGGATAAGAACCACTAGAACCTTTCAGTTTACCTTAGGAATACCAAGCATTTCAAAGTAATGGTCATGGCATAACAATCTAAGATTTCATGATGCAGAGAAATCAAGTCCATATCAAATATAATCAAGTCTGCCCAAGAGTATCATACCCTACCATAGAAATAACACTAGATCAGTAGACAGGTTCTACTACTAAAAATTCACTCTCAGGAGTAAAAACAATAAAAGTACATATAGGGAATTACTTACATATCCCAGAGTGATTTTTTACTTCGTATGAATAACCCTTACTATGAATAAATAGATGTACGATCAAATACTACTAATGCATGTCAATGACACACTAAAACAATACCTTTGATCAACACATTCAAGGCCTTAACTTCTAGTCTACTCAGAATTTTATAGAAATAACCCCTACGGCTACCAAATGAAGAAACTCATTTGACATCACTCATAGGTAATATAGTTCTACCGTTACCTTTACCAGAAGTTCGACCACCTTTACCATACTGTGCTTCACCCTAACCTCTTACAAGAGTGCTGGTGTTCTAGTCGGATATTGAGGACTAGACTGGGACCCTCCCTAATTCCTCTACAGGAAGGACCTTTATAAAACATTCGGATCTACACAAGCAAAATAGGACCTCTGTGATAGGCTATTGTGATTACTTAGATGAACCTAAATAACCACTATTATTGTCTTTGGTAAGAACTATAAGAAACCTGACCCAGCTAAAAGTCTATGACTTGTATAATTAGCCTTAAAAGTCTGCATCTAAGCCTAGATAGATCTCTATCAACAGAATAATCCACTCTTCCGAGAAAAACCTCTACCACAAGATGAGGTATCTAAAAATTGACCTAATGAATGGAGTATCTTACCTTTAATATACTCAATCTCCTCTTTCTCCATAAGATCAGCCTCCTTAGTAGTCTTAACCATATCCTAAAAGTATGATCCCTTTCTAGCAACTCTAAACATACAATCTAAATGGTATAAACCAATCCTCAAATGAACCTGGAAGTCTTCTCACCTAGATAAAAAAAAGTGATCCATCTATCTAGACAAGGCACAAAAGTAGGGCTCGTACTTAACCACAAACATATCACCCTAGAAAAAACCTCTCAAATATCTATCTACTATCCTCCCATACACTCCAAGGGACATATCTATCATAAAAAGCCTGCGCAAAAACCTCCCAAGTATTAGAGGAGACCCAGTTGGTCTATACCTCAAATAAGATTAACACCATTGATGAGCTAGCCTACACAACCGTAAGGTAGTATAAATAACTCCATATGAGTCTGCTAACCTCAAACTCTTAAGTAGATCATGACAAGTATCAAAAATCACTTGTTCCTCCTCAGCTCTCCCACCATGAAATTAGGGTGGATCTATTTTACTAAAATTCTCATATTTTGATTGCTCCTCATAAAACAATGCTAGTACAAGCACTCTCATGGATCCCACACCTAGTAATTATACTCTATCATTCCTAGAACCAATGGTGGTTTTCCAACTAGATTATGGAAAACTATAATCTATTATTGGTTTGGAGTTTGGGCCATCATTCTAAACTACAATCCTTGAGGCATGCTAGTGTCACCCCACTAGGAATCAACCACTACAACACACCTAACACACATAATAAAGTATCCTAAAGCAATGGTGCAATAGTAATCTCTTGGGGGGGGGGTACTTTCCCCTCCTCAGCATGAACCTTGGTTTGGGGGACCACTTTGGCCTATCCCTGCACTAGTGTGTCACCTCGAGATTGACAAGGCCCTGAATCTTTCCCGACTACTAACCCCTACATGTGGCTGATGTCTCTTCAACTGGAGTGGGGATAGTCTTATCTCTATCCGCAGATCTAGTCCTCTCTATCTATCATAGAATAGACCATGACTTAGAATCTAAAAGGAAAAATCAAGCAAGATAGGCATGAAAGAATAAATGAGGAGATTTCGTAAAAGTTCCATAAATATAAGTAACATATGTCTTTGCATCTATCCATGAGATTCTACTAAACTTTGGTATATATACTTTGAGACCTATAAACCTAAAGATCTGATACCAACTTGTCATGACTCAAAATCCAAGTCGTGATGGAACCTGAATCATCCCACATAAACAGGTAAGCTTATAAAATACAATTAGGGTAAATGCGAAAAATAATGAGTTGGTGAAAGAAAAAAATGTATAATGAAAGAATCCAACTAATAGACCACACAAAACATAGAAGGGATCCATATAATATGCTAGATGCTAGGGTAGTTAGATCAAATTCTCTGAATGCATGCATTGGACTCTAATTACGAAAGAAGGTTAAAGTGTACTGAGCTACAAACCTACACAAGTGTAGAAAGAAAGGGAATGGGTACAAAAATAAATCAAAAGGTACTCAACAAGTATCCCTAGCATGGCTCTAAATCAAAGTGGTGAAGAGAAACGACTATCTTGAAACACCAACCACAATCCTCCGAAACACTGACCTACAAATAAGAACATAGTCCAACAAAATATAATGATAATGATAGAAAATGCATGGAGTAAGGGAAATTTCAAAACCAAATCAGGTAGTCTAAATAAGCAATAATATCGAGTCCATATCTAAACAACAAAGTATCAACCAAGGCACCACTAGACAACTCAAGATAAAGCATTAATCACAAAGTGAAACTAATACAAGCCATGCTAAGTACAACATCTCATCCTTATCCCATTTGAAGGTAGGCCCGACTCCCACTAATTATCATACAACTTTAAGGAAGAAGCCCTTAAAATACCTCAATCAGTCCCCAACGCTCAAGTACAGCCGCATTAACAATGGTACATCCTAGATACCAAAAAATCAACTCGTAAGTCATTTTCTAATAAGAACATTACAAGGTAAATAATTTGTAAATATGAGTCTCAACCATCTCATTATCCCGATCTTTCCAAGATCCATCTATTCATTTCAACTCATCATAAATAAGAATTTCATCACAATCTCTCGTTATCTTAGAAGGCTTTTCATATCAATTTCATGAGAATATGAGCTATCTAACCTCGTTGGGATTATATACAAGTCTAATAAAATCATCAGAATTTAGACATCTCGAGCTCATAGATTATCCAATCAACAAATAAGTAGGGGACCTGAATATCAACATCAAGTGAACTTAATATGTAATCCATATCATACACGCTCACGAAATATGAAATCAACTATGAACATAAACTAATGTATGTGAAATGCAATGCATTGCAATGTAGTCTCATGTACTATGAAGCATGGCTGTCTCATATACCTTAGCAATACCAAGAATCATATATCGATCCTTGCTTACTATTATATCATATACTAATTATATGAAAATGCTAGAAATTACACATCGAACCTTTCTTTTCATATCATAAATCAATATCATGACCATTTCAAGAATAAAACTTCGGGTTTAGCCCTTCAAATCATATCTTAATAACATGACAATGTTGGGAATTGTACTTCAGCCCTTTCCTTTTATATCATATTCCACTTTATCTTTCTTTTTGTATTATATATCATGACAATTCCAGAAATTACACGTCAACCCTTTCCTTTCAAATAATGTCATCATGTGCCTCACAAAGCATATTTCATGCCAATGAATAATTTTCATTATCGAATGAGAATATCATATGAAAATAATGGAGAAATAGGCAAAATCACTTAATAAATCAACAGGTCTACTCATGGGCAGAACAACATAAAGGAACTATATTAATTCAACTAAAGCCAATCAAGGACATAAGATCGAGTAAGGAGAAAACCAAGTGTAAATATCTATATATGGTCATCTCATGGAAATATAAATATCCCAACTCAACAGGACATCAAATAATCAATCAACTCATAACCATTTTAATTCCTTAGTTTTAAACTCCGTATGCTTGACTCTAGTATCTGAGTGAGTACTCATCACCTCACCCACACGAATTCCCCCAAGTAGTCCCTATTACTACCATTTGAGAAAACAACATATAAGCACCTAGGACACTCTCCAAGAGGGTCAAGAACCTCCACTTGCCTTAAAAGCAAAGAAAATAATCGAGCTTGGGCCTTTCCTTGGCATAGAGACTTTGTATTTGTTAAGTCTAGTCAAATATGAATTTTCCATAAGAAATCAGGAAGAACAATAACCTATAACTTTAAATTGGGTAAAAAGTTCACCCAAAAAGTTAAGTCCAAAACCCCAATACAAAGTTAAGGAATTTCATGAAATTCAAGTTACCCATCTTTGGAAATTTATAAATCAAGTTTTATACAAAATCAAGTTCAATTTGGTAATCAAAATCCCAATTTATCAATTAAAATATTAGGTCTAAAACCCCAAGGTGAATCTTACCAAAATAAAAAAATAAAGATGAATCTACATTTATAAACCCAGAAATAGTAAGTAAGATGAAAATTTTTACCAATAGTTCAATCTTTGAAAACTTAATATCCAAGTCTTTCCGCAAAGGAAAAATCTTCCAAGATATGTATCACGAATTGAAATATTAGTTCTGATGGCATCTACATTTTCTTTTGTAGAAAATCCTAATATTGGCCCAAAATAAATAGTGATGGGCCAGTACCAAGAACCTAAAAATAAAAAGGAGGAAAAAAAGAGAAAGGAAAGAAGGACAGCACAAAGAAATTTGGAAATATAAAACCAAACATAATACCACTCCCAAGAGCTGATGTCATGGATATAGAGCATCTACATACATGAATACAGAGTACAACTCCTAATGTAGCAACTATAAAATGGCTATCCAAGACCCTACTAGGATAGCTCTCATTCTGAAAGGAAAACGGGCAGCAAGGACGCCAGCTGCTCACCAAATCTCCAGAAAAAACTAGCTACTGCGCTCGATCACGTTTGTCAAAAAAAAAATCATACTAGTACCTACATCAGGAAAAGATGTAAAAGTGTATCTAAGTACCAAAACAATGGGTACCTAGTAGGCATCATAGGTTGACCAGGCATCAATAAGCATAAATAAGGTAAGGATAAATCAAAGTAAGTAGAGAGGTGGTGCAAGATGAACTACCCTAAAGGAAAACTATAGTAGCAGCCAATAAGTGCAAAGACAGGGTAGTAGTCATCAATGTATACGGTAACATCTTATAGTGAAGAGGATCCACTAACAGTGTAGGTTACACAGATACTGACTCGGGTCATAAGAAAATCATGCCCACATATAATGTGTACCTATAGTCCCAACATAACCAGTATAAATAGGACCTGGTAGGGTACAACTAATGTTGGTAATGTAACTATTGATATAATTATAATGGAGGTAAGGAAAGTAGTCAACCATACCCAAAAACGGAGATTTGATATGTTCCCTCTCTGGGATTGTCCCTAATCGAAAGGAATCTATGGAGGAATCGAATTGCATACCCTATTTAGAAGTACCAGAATGTTCCCTCTCTGAGATAGTCTCAAATAAAGGACCCAGAGAGGACTCGAACTACATACACTAAAACCATAAGTTGACATGCTCTCTCTCTCTGGGATAATCCCAAAAAAGAAGGACCCATGGAGGACTCAAACCAATATAACACTACTCCCCCGTATATCCCTCCCCTAAGATACGCATCATGGTCCAAGAATAATGACTTGAATTTGCAGGGCCCATGGAGGGACTTGAACCCACATGAAAAACCTCATAACCAGCCCACTAGTAGTATAGTCATCAAGGAAAAAGTGCCAATACTAAGGCTCAATCCGTATATCATATCTCGCTGGGACCTATATATCTCCATACAGGTACAACTAACATCTTGATAAGTAATATCCCAAATCAGGATCGTCTCAAATGGTGGGGTAAAATAGCGTCCTACCACTCATAGCTGTAGACCCCAATAACATAAGTACATGGAACCCCCTTCCCATTAACCCCTTGTCTGAACCATTAAATAGATACCAAGCTATAGTACAAAACATAGTATTTCCTAGCACCACCATGATCTCGAACCCTGATTAATAGCACCAGAGGTGTCACCAATGCCCACTGTCCCAAGTACATACATATGTAGGAAAAATTATGGATTTATCATAGCTAAGAGAATCGTCCTATACCCCCAGGATAGTACCATATCACGACAAAAAATATCACTACATTTGGATACTAACTATCCAGGATGCTAACTACCCAACATAGCCATTTTTGGCTAGGGACAACACCATCTCGAAAGGAACTTACTATCAGCATAGCTATGACCATCTAAGTACGAGGTCATCCGTAAGGTAAGGCGTATCCATCATAGTTGTATCCCGCTAAATATGGACCAAAGGCTACCCATGCCCAAATCATATACACAATGTGTTAGATAGAACATAAATAATCAACCTACCTATATCGGCTCTAAAGCCACCATCCTACATTGGGGGATAGGTGCTAAGCTCTGATCACTAGTTTAATCCCTTACCCCACCTTTTATAGTCCAGGGTCCATGTATGATAATACGCATCAAAGGTGTTACTCCTCTTCCAGCCACACTGTAGTCTATAGTCCATGCGAGACATGCAGGCATGGAAATACATCCCCAAGGTAAGTAGTTAAGCTACAATATAGCTAAATAGGCCATAGGCTAAATAAATAAGCATATCGGGGCCCGAATAATCATCCCAACCCCGAGCTGGTGCTTTAGCATATATATACTATACTAATACCCAATCTAAACAAAGTAGACTATAGCCTACCTAGATTCTAGTGATATCCTCGAGAAGCATGCCACAAATGTCCAAATTCATGTGCGGAGCTTGAAATTATGCAAGACTAAAAAAAACATTAACATCAAGTCAACAAGAATAAAAAAAAACCCATATTGCTATATGAATAGCGGGGTCAAAGTCTCAGCTAAATTTGGGTCTGTAAATACTATCAACCCAAAAACTAAAAATATTTATACCCATGCATAGACCATAGCTTTTACATCGCATGGTATAAAATAGAGATAATTTTATGGTAGGATCAAAATATATAAGCCCTGGAAGTTTATATTCAATTAAAGACACTATAATTAAGGAGAAAATACAAATTAGGAGTAGAACCATGGAAACACATTTCTATGAATTTACAATACAATATAACACTTCAAAGGACCAAATATAAGCTTGGGGGAGGGATATTTTCCTGAAAATGATGAGAAATGAGAAAATGGCTGCAGGACTATTTTTATATGCACTGACTGATGGTGGTACGATCATGCCCAAGCAGCGCAAACGCGCTGAAGGAGGTGCCTAGGCAGTACCGCGATCGCAATTCTCTCACCTATCACACAAAAGAGCAAAAGCCAGGACTTGGAGCGATCGCGCTAAAAGCTAGTGCTAAAAAATTCAAAACACGCTCTTCGAGTATAGAATGAAATTGGGGTCCAACTTTGTCGACCCATTTATGAAATCTTTATGTAAATAATATTTTATACTCAACAGAATTGAAGAAAATGACATTCGAGATCATATAAACTAAGTAAACCCCGAAAAGGGCATAATTGCAAGGGAATTATACCACAACAACCTCCAGGGACCAACCTATTGCTCCCTACAAGCCACAAACGACTTGGGGCCTTTACAAGGATTCTCTAAATACCAGAAAGCCACCAAAATAAGTGAACAATTTTGAGGGTCATTACAATATTTTATAAAAGGGTTTGGAAATAAAATGGTAGAAAATATCTTCAAAGACTTGCATATGGGTTTAAAACCATGTAAAAAGACTCCATTTCCACTCATTTAAACATGGAAAATATTTCGAATGCATAGGTATATAGGGACATTCGACCTGTATGCATTTTATATAGCTTTTATGACATATCTTTGTCTTGTATATGTGTCATACGGTCCATACAAACACCCCTTGTCTTGTACCTACTCATACAACCACCTAACATCATACCCTATCTTAAGTTTTATTTTTCGAATAGATTTTGGTAGTTTTTCAGAATCCCATATACACAAATCACATTTTAAATTTGAGTGAAAAAATATTCTGTAACCAATAAATAATCAAATAAGGAATCCTAGGTCTCCTTGACACAATATCTGCCATGGTCACTAAAACAAAACTTTTTACTCTAAATTACCAATATACACTCGAAACCTTCATAAAAATAGTTGAACCTTTTTACTGATAAAAAACCTCTCGAATCTAACAGAATTGATAAGATATGAATACCAGTGATTGATCATCAAATGTTAATCAAAGTCAAATTATAATTTAAAACTCAAATTATCTTATCAAATGAGATAAGAAAACCATGAAATTCGTAAAGCTAAAACCAAAGGTCCTTCTATATTGATGAAACTGACGAAATTCCATTTGAGACTCAAAACTTCAAATATTGATTAAAGTCAATTAATTTAACTTAAAGGATTTCAAAATTGAAAATTTCTCAAAACTTACAAAATTTTTCTCCAATTTCAAAATCAATGACATAAATTAACTATAACCTGGAACAACTATCAGAAAGGGAAAGACTATATATTTTTAGGAAATACAAAAAATTACTCATTACAATTTTTGTTACCAGAATAACTTCAGACATGATATAACATCATGACTAGCATTAGGAAGATGGAGTTCTTATACATCTAGAAATCTTAAAAGTGTTAAACTATTTTAATACATTTAGTCTGGGATTTTCTAGAGATCCTCGTAACAATAAACTTGAATAAGCATATGATGACATAAATTCTTCTGGTAACCTAAGTATTTCTCATAGTATCTAGTCAATGCTCATAGCTGTAGAGACATTACCATATTTGGAAGTGCACAAAGATATTATACTAATTTTTTATTTAATGCGTAGTGACTCATCCCCTCATTATAGAACACCTCTTTGGTGTTAATAAGATGTCTAGGCCTCAAAATGTAAAAGTGGAAAAATTTCAGGGCTAGTGGGGTCTTGACCTAATTTTTTGTATTGAATGCTTAGCAGGTACTATAGAGATGGTAATTTAGTATTTTTTTTATGTTTAATGTGTTAATCCTTATAATGGACTCATTTAGCTAACTATAACATATTTTGAAATTGATTTCGGGGCTCTAGAAATTTGGTAATGTGAATTACAATGATAGGCTTATCAATTGATATCTAGATTATGGGTTTGCATTGTAAAATTGTAAAATCTAGGAGCTAGATGGAGCTCACTATTTTTAGCTAGGATGAATTACCATTGTGGACTTTCATAGTGTTAAATTATCTATTGTAATGGTAAAACAAATTTTCCAGACCCATTTTGTTCTACTTACAGGGTTCATTCCCCAAAACTCACAAGAGGATACAAAACTAGGACTAGAGAGAAAGCTTTTGGGTGTAATTATTTGAAACATTAAGTAATCCCTTCCCCTTTTTTACATTCTAATCCTTTGAATGAAGTAATTCTTTAGATTCTTTAATGGAGGATAGCTATTGTGGAAACTTAGGTTTGAGAAGATGAAGCGGAGGAGTAAAAATCCCCTATACTAACTCTTGATAAAAGTGATATATTTAGAATAAACCAAGTGGATAGGAACCTTTACTTAGTATTAAAGCCATGAGAGTGGGTTGAAAGACTTCTAAAATTGATTCTTGATGTTCAATTACTTTTTTTAATTGATTCTTATTATCAATTATGTATTTTTGGAACGTGTAAAAGGATCAAGCCTTGGTTAATTTTGGGAGGAGAGAAGAGGATCATTCATAGCTCACACTTCTTGTGAATCGAGGTAGGTAGTGGTTTCTTCTATGTGATATATATAATCTTAATAGTGATTAATAGACATTAAGTGATATTGTGAAGTTTATAATTACTTGGTTGTTGTTGTTTCAGTGAATTGAAATGTTGTTGTGTGCGAGTTGTAATCCCAAAAATCATGAACGCCATAATCCTGTACTCTTTAAAACCAATGATTCCATGAATGAAGAAGGGTTGATGAACTTCTATTAATAAAGTTGAAAGATTTAATGAACTAATTATGAATGAATCGAATGCCATGTTCTAAAATGATATGATTTGATCGAGTTCCATATTCCTATTTTATATGATTAGACCGGGTGCTACATTTCAGCATAATATGATTGGATTGGATGCCATTTTTATCACAATATAGTTGGACCAGATGCTACGTTATGGCACGATAATCTTAAAGAAAAAATAGATGCAATGGTTTAATGCACTCAATCTAAAGAATCTTTTCCTAAAATTCTTGGTGTGGAGGCTTGAGTCCTCATGTATACTTACTGATATTAATGGTTTCATTGTACTTGATCTCATTGCTATTGTGGCTCATACTTATACTTGTTTCTTACTATTTTCTAAGTGTGATAGTGAATTTTTAGATGTTACTTCAGGCATATTAATTTCTATTTTGATTTGGTCTATGATACCTACTCAGTATATGTGCCCCGTATTGGTTCCCTAATTGTTTTTTCTTTATTTTCTTTATCTTTTTGTTGAGTGCAACAAGTGTTTCACCATCATAGATGTTCCCTCACCTCTAGCGCAGTTCCAGATTTAGGGAAAGCCTCGGACTTCATCTTTTATTGGATCTAATCAGAAGATTTATTGCCCATTGTTCAGACAAAGAAACATGTAGTTATGTCTTACATTGGATATTAATACTTGTCATTTCATTTTAACTTAGAGGTCCTTGATGATGGTGACTTTTAGATTTTGGGATCTTAATAGATAATTAGACCACTTGGTCTTTTCTCCATTTATAATTTTTTGGTTTGTATATAATTAAAGAAATAGAACGGCATAAAAAATGATTCTTCTTTTCTTTAAGCTTTTACCTAAATCCAATTGTTATCTTCTGATTCCAATTAGTATCTGACCTATTTATTCTTTTCATAGATTGTTGGAACTAGAGTTATCAAAATAGCCATCGAACCATCACCCAAGCCAGTTTCTGAGATTATATTTCATGGAAGAGGAGAAACAAGAGTCCATGGTAGGGGATGCAGGAGGATTCCTATCAGGGGTAGGGGATAGACTATTACTCCAACAAGAGAGGAGGTAGAGGTTACCCTAGAATTGGATGATGTGGCAAGGGGGATGTAGATCCAAAGAGTGAGGTGTAGAGGGAGCA
>JBDJHY010120297.1:0-13681 GCA_039654485.1 Withania somnifera
ATATAGTGGATATTTTAAGATTCGTGAATTCTTACCATAGGGACTTATTATTTAACTATTCACTAGACCAAACTAATTATCATTAATTTATTTAAGTCGTGGAAGAAATAGGTATGGTGGATCTAAAGTACCACTGAATAGAAATGAATTATGTGTGAACTTTTGGTTATAACCATGATTTAGAGAATTTTGGGGTTAAGACACACTCAACTTTCATGCCTAACTATAGTGAATGTTTTTGGTTTAGTTATTTATCTTTGATTTTTAATCACGAGGTTGGTTATATGGATATGGTCACCCGATCCTCTAACTGTCTATAAAACCTAGCAAACTAACTACATTTTTGAGAGGGGATAGCCTGACTAGGTCAATGCATTAATTTATCCTCCCGTATTTGACCAAGTGGGTCATCTAAGTATATCCCTATCCTATTTACAAATTGATTTTCTCATGACCAGAAAAAGATCCCACTCCCTATATTACACATTCTAATCTACCTATTCATCTCCCGAATTCAAGGTGAGAGTGTATATTTATCCTAAAGGTCACAACTTCTTAGAATACAAAGTAGAATAACACAAGAACAATTGATAAGATAATCAACATAAATCAAATCATAAACTATGTTTAGTAATCAGGTTTTTGTAGCCTCAACCCCAAAACAAGGGTTTTTATACACTCATGAATATAAAAATAAACTTTATAATTAATTTTAAAAGTAAAAATAAAAGATAACTAAAGTAAGAAAAATAAACCTAACAAATTGCTCTTGCTCTCCTCCTCTCTGCCCCAAAAACGTTGGTAATCAAAGATGTAAAAAGACCCTTGTATTAGCTACAAAATAACATTTATATAGGCTCATAAATTCATTCCAAATCATCCCCATATGATGTTTCAATATTACCAAAGCATCTCACAAAGTTTTAGCAGTTAACTCACATATTTGGACCTACGGAAGGACCTCTGTGTGTTTTTCTCCCAAAAATTCCATGTGTTGCATAAAGGATTGTAAATATTAATGAATATGTTGAAAATTACCCATTGTATGGTGTCCAAAACGTGTACCAGATCAGCTTTATATAATATTTTAACAATAAAGAATTAGTCCCACACTTCCCAACAACTTAAACTCATTTTTGGACCCATCTGAAACCAGTTCTTTGTGGGGGGAATAATGCAGCATTTAAGCCCACTTTGCGGGGATAATATGGTCAGTTTAAGGTCCCTACGAGACCTAGGTAAATCACCAACCATAAATGGGTCTCATTTATCATTGTTCCACAATGAAAACATGGTCAATTTAACCCCACGATACGACATGTTCAAGCCTTTTCTTGCCCAAAATCAGCCTCTTGCCCGACTTTTTGATGATGTTTAGGGCCTTCAACCTTTAGAACAATTTTTTTCTGAGTTATTTTTCTAAACTATGAACACCGTATTCTCAAAAAAGATATAAACTATGCTGAAAGACTTACAACAAGTCCTCCACAAGGCTTCAAAGTTCACACTAGAATCACATTTCGTCAGGTCTCTAGGCAGCTTGGGAATGATCCCTCTTTTCAATTTTTTCTTTATTTTGATTGGGAGTGTCTCTACCATCACACTAAACTATTGAAATAGTTTTAAAATAGTCCCCAACAAAAGTTCCATGCCATTTCAATCCCTTACAAGCTTCCTAAAATTTGCCGCAACCAAAGATAAACTAGTTCCCTGGTGCTTTTTGCTCCTTGATTTGTTGATGTATTTGCTTGTTTATATTGATATTGAACCTTTAAATGAGTCCAAAAAACAACCTACAAAATCTCAAAAAAAATCCGGAGGAAATTCAACACAAAAAAGTCAAGAGAACAACCTCAAAACATGCCTAGACTAGTCATCCAAATCATGTGACCCCGTCTAAACTTTTGTTCTCTATTTTTGCCCTTGTTTTGGATTAAAAAACTTATAAGAATGTAAAAAAAAGGTACCCAAAACCTATTTACAATAATATTCACATTTAATCTCTTAAATTCCAAAAATTATGTCATGACTAGATTTATCGGATCATGAGGTCACCTACATCCCACCATAGAAGAACCACCCAATAGGTACGAAAAGAAAAATCAATAGATAAATGCAGGAATATAAATAAGGGTAGAACACACCAAAATCCAAGACAGTAAAGGAATTCGCCAAAACTTTAGTAAACTAGTACATAATCTTCTAAGAGGATAATATCTGACTACATCATAACATGGGATAGAAATAACAAGACAGAGAGACGTAAATGCAAGGTTACAGTATGTATATTAAGTTAAGAGGGATGATTTAGGTGTGGCCAAATGGGTCTCAAGGTTAGAGATTTCCCTTCTGTCAGATCAGAAAGGGTGGTAACTTATCACACTCTACCACTTCAACAGGTCACCTGGAAAAGTTCTACTTCTAATGTTAGTGTTTGTCAGTGACAAAACAATTTATGCTTGGGAAACTCGTTATTCCCAAGAGGAATTCCTAGATATAGTCACTTGTACGTTACAGGTTTACTCTTTGGATGTCTATGCATTATTGGACCCATGGGAACCTTGTTATTTGTTACTCCTTATATTGTTGTGAAATTTAGATTCAGCTCATAGAAACTCTTAGAGACCTTCTCAATCTCTACCCCAGTAGGTGATCTAGTTATAGTAAAAAGAACATGCATAAACTGTCTTTTTACAATTCTTCATAAACTCACCTTACTAGATCTAGTAGAGTTAGACATGGTCAATTTTGACATAATCCTTGGCATGGATTAGTTACATTCGCTCTATACCTCAGTTAATTGTAGGACCAGAGTGGTCAAATTTCAGTTTTCTAGTGAACCAGTCCTTTAATGAAAAGATGCTCATTCAATACCGAAAGGTAATTTTATTTCAATACTGAAAGGTAATTTTATTTCTTATCTCAAGGATATGAAATTCATCTCAAAGGGGTGTATCTACCATATAGTTTGGTTTAAGGATACAAAATTTTAAACCTAAGAATATTGTAAGTTCCAATTATTATTGAGTTTCCAACAGTCTTCCTTATGCTCTACCTAGAGTCCCTCCAGATAGGGAGATAGACTTTGGAATTCTCATCCTAATACTCAAACCATATAAATTATACCATACATGATAGAACAAGCAGAGTTCAAAGAGCTAAAGGAATAGCTAGAGGACCTCTTAGATAAAGGTTTGATCAGATCTTGTATCCCCATGATCGCTCAACTTTTATTCATGCATAAGAAAGATGGGTCTCTCATGATGCATATAGATTATCTTCAGTTGAAAAAGGTCACCATAAGGAATAAGTACCCTATCCCTAGAAACCCTATCCCTAGAATAGATGTCCTCAATGAATAGCTTTAAGGTGCAAGGTGTTTTTCAAAAATTGAACTCAAACCGAGTTACCATTAACTTATGGTCAAGGAGCATGGCATACCTAAGACAACTTTTTGAACAAGGTATTGTCACGTTAAATTTGTGGTTATATCCTTTGGGTTGACCAATGCTCCTGGAACTTTAGTAGACCTAATGAATCGGGTATTCAAGGAATACTTTGATATATTCGTAGTTGGATTCCTAGATAACATTATGGTATATTCTAGAAGTATGGAAGAGCATGTTGGTCATTTTAAGAGTGGTATTGCTAACCCTTTAGGACCATTAGTTATTTTCCAAAATTCTATAATTTTTAATTTTGGTTGAGATTAGTTTCCTTTTGTTGCCATGTAATTTCTAGTGAGGGTATTTAGGTTGATTCTCAGAAAATAAATTCAGTCAAAAATTGGCCTAAACCTACCTCTCTATTAGATATTAGGAGTTTATTAAGCTTAGTCAGTTACTATAAAAGGTTTGATGAGGGGTTCTCAGCCATAACAACCCATTGACTAGATTTACCAAGAAAAAGGTCAAGTTACACAGGTCAGACAATTCTAAGAATTTTTTAGGAGTTGAGGGATACTTTGAATTCTACCTTATTATTGTCTTTTTAAATGGAATAAATGGATTTTTAGTCTATTGTGATGCTTCCAGAGTTCGGCTTGGTTGAGGTTTTTATTCAAAATGGTAAGGTCATAACTTATGCCTATAGATAGCACAAGAATCATAAAAAGAATTATCCCACTCACGATCTTGAGTTAGCAACTGTGGTTTTTGCCTTGAAGATTTGGAGACACTACCTCTATGGTGTCCATGTGGATGTATTCACTGATCATAAAAGCCTGCAGTATGTGTTTTCTAAAAAATGTTAAATCTACATCAGATAAGGTGGTTAGAATTATTAAAGGACTATGAAATGATTGTGTTTTACCATCCAGTTAAGGAAAATGTGATTGCTTCTGCTTTAAGTAGACTGTGCATGTGTATGTAGCCCATATTGAGGGTGAGAAAAGAGAGTTGTCTAGAGATGTGCACGTGCTTGTATATATGGGCGTTCATCTAGTTGATGCAAATACTGGTAAGTTGTTCTAGTTTTGAATGCTACATAGTCATGTTTTGTAGTTGAGGTAAAGGAAAAATAGAGTAATGATCTACTTCTAATAAATCTTAAGAAATACGTTCTTGAAAATAGTTGAATCCTTCTCCTTAAGGGAGATGGTGTCTCCGTTATCCAGGTTGACTTTTTATTCCTGATGTTGATGGTTTATGGGAGAAGATCTTTCTAGAAGCTCACATATCTCGGTATTCAATCCATCAAGTTTCCAACAAGATTTATAGAGACTTGAGATAATTTTATTAATGGAGTGGGATAAAGAGGAACATATCTAATTTTGTACCTAAGTTTCCCAATCACCAATAGGTTAAGGTTGAACACTAGAGACTAGGTGGTGTGACGCAAGAGTTTGAAATTCTCGCTTGGAAATGGGAAGTGATCAACATGGAATTCATCATAGGTTTTCCTTATACTCACAAATAACATGATTTTGTTTCGGTGATTATGGATAGAATGACAAAATTAGTCTGCTTCTTGGTAGTCAAGACTTCTTATACAATATAGGACTATGCCAAGCTTTATCTTTAGGAGATCGCCAGATTATATAGGGTACCATTGACTATCATATTAGATAGAGGTACTCAGTTCACCTCCTAGTTATGGAAGAATTTCCAAAAAAGGTTTAAGCAGCAAGGTAATTCTTAACACAACTTTTCACTTGCAGAAAGATGGTCAGGTAGAGTGCACTACTCAAACATTAGAAGATATGCTGAGAGCCTGTGTGATTGATTTCAAAGTTAATTGGGATGACCATTTATCTTTGATTGAGTTTCCATATGACAATAGATACCATTAGAGCATTCAGATCCCCCCCTATAAAGCCTTGTATGTGAGGCTATATCAGTTTTCCATTGGATGGCATGAAGTTGGAAAAGCAGTACTAATAGGGCCAGACTTAGTACATGAGTCCATGCAGAAAGATCAAGTTATATATAAGAGGTTAAAGACATCCTAGAGTAGATATAAATCTAATAAGAGACTTTGAATTTCAGGTAAATAATCTGGTATTCCTAAAAGTCTCTCCCATGAAGGGAGTCATGAGGTTTATAAAGAAGGTAAAGATCAATCCTCGATATGTTGGCCCATACTAGATTCTAATTAGGATAGGAAAAGTAGCCTATGAGTTAGACCTTCTAGCAAAGCTATCATCAGTTTACCTAGTTTTCTATGTGTCTTTGTTGAAAAAGTGCATTGGATATCCTTCACTTATTGTGACTTTAGATAGCATTGGCATGAACAATAGTATCACCTATAAGATTGTACTAGATGAGATAGTAGACTGGTAGGTGTGTAGGTTGAGGAATAAATAAGTTATATCAGTTAAAGTTCTATGGCGCAGTCAGTCAGTTGAAGAAACTTGGGAAGACGAATCCAACATGATGGCCATGTATCCCACTATTTCCCTCCTATCCCCCATTTAGCATAAGGTAGCTACCTTTACTCTTTAGCTACCATTTTTAGCTTATTACTTCTATGAAATTTTCTATGCATCCCATGTATTCATTCATACCCATCTTGTTTAGTTACAATCTAGTTAGTCATGATTCTGACACAAGTCAACCCTCAAATGTTCAGTTTAGTATTCATCTAGTCAATTCATATTCTAGCTTAGCCCCAATCTTCATTTGAGGATGAATAATCCCAAGAGAGAGATATTGTAATATTTTAGGGATCTATCATATTATCGTAACATTTCTCAACTTAATAGATCTCTAGAAAAGAATAATTAGTCCCATACTTTGAATAAAAGTGATTTAAGTTGCATAGGTATAGGTTTGAACAAGTTTTGGAAATATACAGGGCCTGCACGCTGCAAAGCCCATTTCTTGAATGAAGCTCCAATATGGAGAATTCTTCAGGAGGTCACTGGTTAGTCTATGACAAGTTAGGCGATGCACAATCCATTTCCTCAAATGAGTTATGTGCCGTAGACCCCAAGTTCCTGAGGGAAAATTTTCCAAACTCTATTTATATAAGGGCACATGGGTAATTTTCCAACTTAAATAAGTCTTATACTACATCATATTTCCTTCCCAAGGTTGTCGATTAGAGGAAATAGGGTCACACAGCCATCATTCCTCACTTCTAAGTTCAAAACAGAAATTAAATTATCTCTAAGTCTTCCAACTAGGGTCTTCGTCTTCAAGATCTCCTTTGGATTTTCAATCAAAATATTTTTTCAGGAGTTAAGTTGATGTTGAATGAGAGTTTTCTTTCACTTTCATGCCCAAATTGAAGTTTACAAGTTGAGATTTCTATGAACTCAATGATTAGAGTTCTAACCCAAGGTTAGCTAAAAGCTTAGAAGAATTCAGTATCATATGATATTATCATGGTATTAATTATGTTTTACAAGATTTATCATGAATTTTTGTGGTTATAACATAGTACTCAGATTATACCCATATATAAGCATGTATTTAGTTTTCAACTCAGTTCCTTATGAAGTATTTACTTTTATGATGTTGGTTTGGCTGTTGGTTGTGGATTACTCAGGGATACATGTGAGCACTGTTGTGAATTTTGCACATGCACAGTGTACACTTCAATAAGTAACATAGTGTCTCTTTTTATAGTCGGGATATTATACCCATAGGGAATTGTTGTTTAACAATTCGCTAGATAAAACTAGTTCTTATTATATATTTAAGTGGTGGAACAAGGGATGAAAACAAGTTCTCATTATATTATTTAAGTGGTGGAATAAGAGAATATGGTGAAACTAAAGTAAAAAATAAATAAACTAAGTACGTATGAATTTTGGGTTGGAACCACATTTTGGAGAATTCTGGGATTAAGACCTACTCAACTTTCATGTCTAACGATATTAATGTGTTGGTTTAGTTAATTATCTTGATTGTTGATCACGGGGTTGTAAATATTGACATGGTATCTCGATACTCTAATATCCTACAAAACTTGATGACCTAACTAAATCAACGAGTAGGATAGATTAATCAAGTCCAGTGCATTAACATTGTTTTTCCATATTAGACCAAACGGAGCAACCTAAATATCTCTATCATAGGGCTAATCGCTCCTACTAAGTTTTGTTTTATGTGATACACACTCCCTATTATTCCATGTTCTAACCCTCTAGTCATCTATCTAATTCAATAGAATCCAATATAATTATCATAAAGGTCTTGAAGATTTAGAATACCACATATAAGAATAATAGGCACAATTGATAAGATAATCAACATAAACCAAATCATAAACTATGTTAAACAATCAATTCTTGTATCCTAAACCCCAAAGAAATGGTTTTCATCCACTTATGAGCTTACAAAAAATATTTATAATGAAGGTTAAAAGTAAAACAAAGAGAGAACTAAAGTACAAGCAAAAGAATCCTAACAAAGACGTCTTGCTCTCCTCGTCTTTGCTCCAAATTTGTGCTTTTCACCTAAGGAATTAGAGATAATATGAAATATATGTGAATTAACACTAATATAGTCTGAAAAATTCGTGTCAATTCATCCCTAAACGAAAATTTTACAATATCACACAAGCCCACAAAGTTACCAGCAATTTGCACATGTTTTTGAAACCTTGATACATTTTGTGCGTGTTTTCTCCCCAAAATTCCATGTGTTGTGTAATGTATTGTAAAGGTTGGTGAATATGTTGAAAATTAACCCTTTTATCATCTCCATAAAATGTAAAAGATAATCCCCGTATAATTTTTTAACAACTATAAATCAGTCCCAAAGTTTAGGACAACATATAATACGTTTTTGACCTCCTGTAACGTCCTATGCATCACTCTGGTAACTTGGATACCTTAGGAGCACGTAGAACAATTGTGTTGCATCATTAAAGTTTCCTATGCACTAGGGACAGTGCTCTGGTTAGTTGTGTGCAATTAAGGGGCGCCCCGCGCTCAAGCATGTGAAGACAACACTGGGCTAAAAACAACTCTGGTCCCGAATTGGTGTTGACATTTGATGCCTTAAATCTTCAGTATAAGATTTTTTTTGGTTCCATCTCTAACTCATGAATACTATATTCATAAATAAACTTCAAAAAATGCTCAAAGAATCATCATATGTCCTGTAATATGCCATGAAGTAGCCACAAAAACTACATTTTCGTCAGTTAACTCGGCAGCCCGACAATGACTTTTATTGAAGTTGTTCTTCAGGTTGAGTGTGTATGTTGATTCCAAATTCTTCCTAATTTGTAATAGTTTGAAAATTTTTACAAAAACAGGTTCTAAACCTCCATTTAAAGCCCTCATAGTCCCTCCATTTAATCCTAAAAATCATCCGCAATAGAGATAATTAAGCTTTAATTAGTTCACCGATGACTTTTGGATCCTTTGTGTGTTTGATTATTTAAATAATTATTTGACTCAAAATAAGTTCCAAAAAAAACCTACAAAATATCATATCAAACCATGATGCAATTCAACAGAAAAACTTAAAAGATGCACACTAAAACATGCCTAGACTTGTTGCTTTCGTCTAGTGATCTCGCCTAACCTTTTTTTTTTTTGCATTTTTTTTAGAATAAATGAATTGTTAAAATGTTAATAAATCCACTATACACCTATCTAAACCATTATTCAAATTTACTCTAGCAAATACCACAAATTATTTTTAAAACAAGGCTAAATGTAGGTAGATTAAGTGATAAAGTGTATACTTTCACATGTGATCAAGGCCCCCACACTTAAGCTTTGTTAATCATTGGACAAGTAATTACTCATATTATTCATCAATAAAGACTTTAACATCACTAATTGAACAAGATACTTGAGATAGAACTATAATAACTACCACAGGTGACAAGTATACAATAAGCATGATGCATAAGAAATTCAAAACATATGAAATCTACTTTGAAATTTCCTACCCTCAAGAACTGGCTCTTAAAATTAGCAAAATCATGCATATTTTCTCAATCAATACATTAAATAAGTCAGCTATATCTCATCAAGCACGTGCCCTCACCCCAAGAGATATACCCAGTTCACTCACAAGTACAATATTAACACAAGAATTAAATTTTGCTTACTCTCCCAAAGAATTCACAAATTACATATGATGACCCATAGGATTCCCCTTAGTGTATTACTCTACTAATATAAGAATGTACAAGTTCAACTTCAAATGGGATTTTTGAGGTTGTAATGTAGGCTAATGGATGGGTAGGAACTATTTTGGCCATTAACAATGACTAGAGACCCAAGTGCTTTAATCCATTACTTTTTTCATTCAGGACTTTCTTCAAACAACTATCTTATACCATTTTTTATCACCCTCGCTTCATTTTGTTTTTTCCTCTATATTTAAGAAAGTTCACATATCACATTAGGGAGTAATTCTCAATCAACAATTGATTCATTATTCATTCTTTATCTTTTTTGAACTCCCCACGAAGCACATTAACTTTTACACCAATAACTATACTTTGAGGGTTATCAATTCACTTATTCTTTTCTTCTAACTTCTCACTCCTTGTTAAATTTTATCTTTCAATTAAAGAACTTATGAGTTTGGATCAAAGTCAAGGTATATGGAAGAAAAGTAATAGGATACATATCAGGCTATCAAAGAATAGGGTAAAGGCTCAAAAATTGCTAACCAGGATCATGCATCAAAGGGTAGATAAGATGAGGAAAAACAAGGCTATCAAATAAGGCCTCTATCATCTCCTAAACTTATCATTCTTTATTTTTCTCTAAAAATACACCAAACAAGTTCTAGATATCATTATTCAACAAAGAATACACAAAAACCTTACAGAGACATGGTACATATTCAAATCAAGAAGGATCACTATAGAATCTCAACTAAGTATTTTCAAGAATTCAACTCTAATCTAAAACATACAAGAGTCAAATAAATGAGCCTAACTATCTCAAAAGAAGTCATTCACACAAATTTTCAGCATGCTTTACAATTCAAAACAACTTGCACCATCTAGTTAGTCAATCATAGTCTAACAAGCTCACTCAATCAACAATTAGTGAAAGGGTCCAATTCAAGAAGGTCATCATCTATCCATCGTTGGGGAAAGTCTTTTATGATTATAAAAAATACAAAAATTACTCCTAAAAAAAGGTATATCGGTTGAAAGGGCACCTCCTCAGAAAAAACAAAAAAGAAAAACCAAGGGGTGGATGAAGTGTGATTTTACCATAAGACACAACAAATATAAAAGAAAATAAGACTAATAACTACTAAAAGAAAATCTTTTTGATCTTTTCTATCTTTTCACAAAAACAAAGAATCCTATTGAACTCTTCACCCTAAGCAAATAGATAGGAAGGATTCCCCACCCTACACTTAAAATCATACTTTTTCCCCCGAGTATAAATTAAATAAAAAAGGGTAGAAATACTCCCTGAGGCCTCTAGGCATAGCTAGCATCATGTCAAATTCTTCACCTTTTCACCAAGGAGGTCCAGTGGATCCCACACTTTGTGTTTTCTGTGCGTCTTTTCTCATATTCCGAATACTCAGATTTCCCAAACCTGTAAAGAACAAAAACAACAAAACAAGTGATACTAAAATAATAAAAATAAAAATTTACCTTCTAATATTAGGTTGCCACTCCCAACCAGTGCTTGATTTTATGTGGCGGCACGATCCATTAATTTTTTCCTCTACCTAGAAGCTATAAATATCAACCTCGACATTGCATCCATCTTCTTGATTCCCTTATAAGGTGGTGGTAAATATATGGAATATCCAAACATTGGATAGAGAATTTGAGACTACTTGACTTTTAAGCGAGGCATGCTTTTTGAGTTTTATCTTCAGGTGTAATAAGAATGTAAGGTTCTTGTTTCTCATTTTCACACTATTCTATTTAGTGCAGATGAGTTGAATGAAATGTTGTCATCTAAATATAATGTTTAAAAGTTATTTAAATGAATCCTGATATGGCCTACTTTAAAACTCACACCAGTCTCAACATGCTCACTTTTACACTCTTCCTCAATGTCAACCTCAAGAACAAATTGATAGTTAAATGGTTGGAATTCTTGTTGCTTCTCCCTAGCATGGCTCATATCCATAACTATTTGTGATTGGACATCTTACGTCTCAATCATTTTATTCAAATTGGCCTACATGTCATGAATATTTGAGCCAAATTGACCTATGCTTGAAATAAGCTCATCTTTCTCCTCTAGCAATTGGGATGCCATGGTTGTGAGATCATCCCCGAGACACACTTGAAATTGTACTTGATTCTCTATTTCCATTAGCCACACTTGGCTTATTATGTTTGCTTCATCATAACTTTCTTGTATTGGTGTCTTAGTCTCTTCTTCTTTCATGAGTTCCTCTTGAATTTTGGGTAAGTTTGTACTCTATTGATCAGACAAAACATCAACCTTAGCCTATAGCTTTTTGGTTTTGGAACTCTGTGGCTCTAGGGCTTCACTCATTGTCTACGTGGCCTCACTTTGTCGTGACAACTTCTCCATCCATCATGCCTGTTGATCCATGATTTTTTTAACATATCCATGCAGAAAGCCTCATGGGCTGCATCATTAGCTCTATTAAACTTGCCAACATCACAAATAATAGACTGATGATAATGGGGGTTTGGGGAAGTGTAGAGAAATGAGATGAAAATTAGGGAAATCACTTCAATGACCATCCTTCTTACCACATCGATGACAAATATTATGTTCAAGATATTGGGTAGGTGTGCACAACCCACTCCTTTGGATAATAAGACAATTGCTCTCAAAGTGGTTCCCTCTACAAACACTATAAGAATGTCTATCATCCAACCAACGCTTATCAAAATTTGACATATAAAGAAGAGTGATAAAATAGTAAAAGAAAATAAAAAGAAAACTATGTAAAAAATAAATTATTCAACTTAAACAAATAAAAAAGAAAAGTCTAATCTAGATAAACAATTAACACTGAAGTCCTCGAAAATGACGCCAAAAGCTTATTGCAAATTTTTCGCATGTAAAAGTGTACATGGTTTAATAAGTAATATAGTGGCTCTTTTTAGAGATGGGGTACAGATATCGTACCCACAAGGACTTGTCATTTAACTATTAACTAGACCAAACTAGTTCTTGTTATTTATTTAAGTGGTGGAATAAGGAAATATGGTGAATTAAAGTACAAAAAAAATAAACTAAGTATGTATGAACTTTGGGTTGGAACCACATTTTGGAGAAAACCAGGGTAAGATCTACTCAACCTTCATGACTAACGATAGTAATGTGTTGGTTTAGTTAATTATCTTGATTGTTGATCATGGGGTTGATAATATAGCTATGGTCTTTGGATCTTCTAACTGCCTACAAAACTTGATGACCTAACTACATAGTTGAGAGGGGATAGATCAATCAAGTCTTGTGCATTAACATTATCTTGCCGTATTAGACCAAGATGATCAACCTAGATATCTTGATCATAGCTAATAACTCCTACTATATTTTGTAGTATGTGATCCACACTCCCTATATTCCACATTATGACCCTCTCGTCATCTCTCGAATTTAAGAGTAGCAAATATATTTATCCTAAAGGTCTCGAAGCTTTAGAATACTATGCATAAGAACAATAGGTATCACGACCTAAAACTCATATCGTGGTGGCATGTACAACCCTCCGATAGACAAGCCCAATCCCTCAGCTTGGAGCAGCAAATAATGGGAAGATCACATATAACCAGTAGAAATTAGAGCAATAAGGAGCAAGATGAAGGAATATACTAAACAAAATATATACAACATCTCCCAGGACTGGTGACTATAAAAAAATATAGAGCTAACTACATCAGAGTCCAAAAGATAAAGTATACAACTTCTCCAATAGCAGGTAAATACAAAACTGGTTTGCCTTGAACAGGATAAGGCAGACACCCAACACAGCTGGAGAATAGGGTCCTGTCTGCCCAAACGCTGGAGCATACCTTGATCCCCGAAACCAACCTGCACCTCTAATAAGCACAATCTCATCTCCTGCAAAGGCCCACGCTAGTATCTGCACCACGAAAGTGGTACAGAAGTGTAGCATGAGTACAAAAACATAAGGTACCAAGTATGCATCATCAAACGACTAGGCTAAAACAAAATACAAGTAAGAAATGACGAGTAAGTAAAATAGGTCAAAAAAAGTAAAAAAATATTGGAAGATAAGGTACCACAGTAAGGAAAAGAACTATAAATAACTAACACAGATCACAAGCCGATGGAAGC
>JBDJHY010120405.1:0-23629 GCA_039654485.1 Withania somnifera
TTATAATTTTCTCTAAATTAAAAAAATTAATTTAATTAGGGGGTTTAAATTATAGTTTGATCCATGGGATTGGTGTGTAGTGGTTCTACCATCGTTTCTACCGGGTAATTTCTTCATTTTTCTTATTGTAAAGTTTCTTTTAGTATATAAACTTTTCGGGCTCAATTCTTCATTTTCTAGTTTGAGCCCTATTTTGTACCACACGACCTATTAGTTGTGCTCTACATGATGGTATAAATATTTTATTTTTTCGAGCTACGAGGGTTCACGAACCCATTTTTAATTTGAATTCCGACCTCGCTATTTATATAGCAATATGGGTTTGTTTTACTCGTCTTGACGCGTGGATTATGTTTCTATAGCTTCGTATGAATTTAGCTCGTTCATTATTTTTGAGTGCTTCAGCGCATGTTGTGAGTTTTAAGTCAGATTCAGGTAAGCTGTGGATTACTCTTTTTGGATTACGTATTTAGTAATGCATATTTTTGGTAAAATGTCAGCTCGGGACTGGGTTACTAGTGTTGATCCTCATACTTATTATTACTTTGGCCTACGGCCTATTTTGCCAGCCCTCTCGCTTGTATTTATATCCCTGCATGGTTTCACCATGTCTTTAGAGCGTAGTGAGGTTTGGGAGGGGATTACCCTAGTGGTTGGAGCTTAGCAACTATCTTCTGTATTATTGGATTGGAACTATAGAGCCAATTTAGGCTGTTTTATCTGTGTATTGCGAGCATTCTTTGGTATTTTAATAGGTAACTTGGATTTGACAGTATATTAATCAGAAACTGGTTTTCCTATATCTACATTATATTTATCCACAACTACGGTGTAGGATGGAGTTATTTTCTCGCACTACCTGATCAATTTGCTCATTATCACTCTAATTTTTGGGTACTGCCTACATGACAGTAGTTGGATTTTTACTGTGGTTTTGGGATGAACTTGAATTTTCACTAGATATAATATACTGGTTGAGCTCGGGCTTTGGCATATTTCCTAATGACTATGCCACTAGTTGGCCTTTTTACGAGAATTTTGTACGTGGGATTGAATTCCTCCACTAACGCTCGGACCTGGGAAAGTATGTCTGAGGTATGTTGCGTGTCTGAGGGAGGGGTATATAGGGGTTGGAGTGATATGTACTCGGGAAACCTACCATGGGTTCACTCCTGGAAGAGTCATGTACCGGGGAGGGTGCGTAAAGACACTATTTACTTTTCATAGCACCCGTTTACATTGTATTTCTATGCATTGATTTGTATTCTTCAGGACTTGTGGAGGAGTCCCTGTTGGGTTACTTGGTTTTCTGGTTGTACCTACCAGTAGTATAGGATACCGACCGGGTTTGTTTGCTAGTAGACAATATTTGCTCTTTTCTATATTTTGTGGATATTGTTCATTTACTTGCTTTATTTACTGTTAGCTTAGCCTGTTATTAGTTTTAAATTCTCTTATTAAGTCTTTTCCTATGTTGGTTAGGTTGGAGCTCGAGGTACGTGTCACGTTGGTCATGATTTGATTGTGACTCAAGTCATCTGTTTTATAACATAATAGTTGGCTTTCTATATTAATTGTTTGTTGATATTGTGACCACCTCCCTTTTATTTGTTATTTGGTGGCACTTTAATCTATTTTATGTTTATTTTTTTCGATCGGCCTATGATGCCTACTGCCGCTATTTCTGGTACTCACGCTACACTCCTATATTTTTTGTGATGTAGATCCAGGTTTGAGTAAGTAGACCGGACGCGACCATACAAGTTATCTTGATACTGTTCAAGGAGACACAATGATCAATCAACATCCATGCTGGCCAGTTTTTCTTCTGTCATCATACTTGTCTTTTTTGGAGTCCGGAGATGTTTCATAATTTTGTACCTTTGTGGGTTGTATGTTCTACTATTCTGTGTATATAAATGTTCTACAACCACGATACCAGGTTTTGGGGAGTTGTTTCTGTTATGTAATTTTGTGTTCTTTTCCTATTTATTTTCTCCACTACCTTCTCTTTTTCTTTTGGTTCTTGGTATGGTTTATTGCTTGACGCTCTAGGTCAGGGTTAGGCTTGTCTATAGGTTGCATGTAGAAATTATCACAATTAATTTTCTAATCGTGACAGAATGGTATCATAGTTCTAGGTTCAACGGTGTTCATGGATGTAGGAGAGAGAGTCTGATAAAGTTCCGCAAATTGGTACGTAGACTTCCGTATCTGATCTTCAATAGTCTACAGGACTCTTTAATAAGGATGACATTCATTTGATTATTTCATGTCAAGTTTCCACTAGTTTCCCGATTATTTACTTTTGTTCTATTCCTTCATAGATGGTTCGCATGTGTTCTTTATCCAGAGCTGATGATGCTCCCCCTCCTCCACAAAGAGCTCCAGTTAGGGGCCAGAGTAGACCATGTGGTCGTGGGTGAGGTTGGGCTAAAGTACCCTGACTCGATCCTGCACCAACAGATTCACCTCCACTACACATGCCACCACATTCTAATGAGGAACACAAAGATATGTGGAAGTGTATGATTACTACGTTGGGTAGATCACCTACTGATGTGGGTTAGATTTCAGCTTAAGGAGCGGCACAGTATTCCCCAGATCCTCATGTTCAGCTGGTACAATTGGCAGCCACAATTCCTCTTCTATAGCCTATTCCATAGGTACCATTAGTTCAGCTTTAGCCTTCAGTTTCTATTATGACTTTCGAGGATTATAATATGCATAGTTATTTCATCCATATAGGGCCTCCGAGATTCTCTAGTGACTCCAGACAGGATCCTTATGAGTTTATTGCATAGTGAGAGGAGAGGTTGAAGAATTTGGGTTGGAGAGAGACTAATGGAGTTGATTTCATTGGGTATCAATTAAAGGGGTGAGCTAAGGCCTGGTGGAGAGTGCATAGAGAGAGCAGACCAGAAGAATCTGAACCTATAACATAGAGTCAGTTTTTGGATGCCTTCATGGATTAGTATGTTCCCTGGAGTGTTCGCGAGGAACTCAGAGCTCAGTTTATTAACTTGCATCAAGGATCGATATGACATCCACCATGGATCTTTATCATCAATTTATCTGCTAGCCCTCAAGGCTCATAATCAGAAAGTGATACTACACAGCCCCAATGCACTCTCATCAGAGCTTTAGGTTCGGTCACTCTGTGTCATGAATGCATAGCATATCAACAACACATAAGTATATCAACATATACATAATCAAGAGATATCCACATCTTATACTCTGCACAGGTATCTATAATCACATACTAATTCTCAGCCCATATCAATCGGGTGCCCACATATCACTATTAATATGAAACGGATGAAAAAACAGTACTGGGGTGCTATACAACCTAGCTACCCAACCCAAGGACGCTATTTAGTACAATTATCAAAGTTATAAACCCAGAGATATCCCCATGAAGCCTACCTATCATCCGACGATAAAGCTTTGCAACATCACGAATTATACTCCGATTGATATCAAACGATCTTCGATTGATCTGAAACTTGCGTCAATGAATTCTATATGTTAATATGAGTCTAATGGTGTAGTTTATATTAAATTTCAGACTGGACCAAAAATCGGGCATTAAATGGGCTTAAAACGGGCTTGCGGGGCCCGCTTACTGAAACCGCAAATAAATTTCACCACAGGGTTCTCAATGCTCCCAGGAACCCATGCTCCAAGTTTGAGCATAATGCGAACGCGGGAAAGGTTTCAAATCAGCTCGGACAGATTCGGACCAAAAGGGTTTAAAGTTTAAATATTTACAACTAAAACGTTGGAATTGTGATGAATTAATGATCCTAAGAGCAATGTAAATTCAATTGATGAAGAATTATACAAGAATAATCAAGTTATGGGATGATTTCGTTAATTTCATGATTTTAGCCATTAATGGAGGAACTAAGAAAATAAGGAGGAAGAAGAGAAGGAAAACTCACCTAATTTAGTGTAGAAATCGTTGAAGAATGTTGAGAATAACTTCCTTGGCCTTGGAATGGTGTTTGAGAAGGGTTTTTTGCCTTAGAACTGAAGGAATTGTATTTTTGGTTGAGTTAAAATATGAATGGTTCGAGGCTGGAATTTTATAAAATTGCCAGTCATATTACTCTTCGCGATCGCATGGCCTATGGCCGCGATCTCTCTGAAGGAATTCACAAAAGCATCGCGATTGCGTAATGGTACAGCGATCGCGAAAAAGAAAGTTCCTGGAATGAATCGCGAGCATGTGATGAGTGTCGCGATTATGCAGGGAAAGAAAAAATGGGCATCGTGATCACGCCTAAGTGTTGCGATCGAGTAGAACAAAAATCTGCACTAGCTGCAGATTAGAATCTACAATAATTCAGATTTCACACCAGAAGGTTTGGGAATCAAATGGTGCCCAATTTTGACAAACCACATATGCAAACCACATGGATACAGAATTTTGGACTCAACAGAATCGACAAAGCTACATTCCGAGGTTGTTTACTCAAAATGACCCCTCAAACCAAAAGGGCCAAAAAAATTGTACATTCCTGCACCAACACCCCGAAATTCCAATGATAAGCACAAAATTATGCTAATACCTCACCTAGCTTAAATTTATCATTCGAAAGCTGTTGGAAGTGTCAGAATTCCAATTCGACACTCCGAACCTCGAATTACAACCCAAGCTCCACTTTTAGGCTTAAATTTAGCTAAATTTCATAATTTTGCATTACATGCAACCGAAACCTCCAAAAAACAAACTTAAGGTCAATCTTGACTTTGTTTGGTTTCCAGAGCTAAGAAAATTGTCAGAATTAAATTTTGAGATCGTCTTGAAGGAAAGTTGACTTTGGTCAACGTGTACTTAGTTATAGGCTCTAAAATAGGGAATTTGAGATATTTTTATCGACTGAGTCACCAGTAATCTAAACTGTCGGTCCCAGCTAGTCATAAATGACTTGGGGAAGTTACCGAAATGCTCTAGAATGCAAAATATCAGGTATTTATCATAAATGACCTTGAGGATCATTATAGAGGGTGTGTGAAATTGACTTCAAGAGTAGTTGGGTGGATCAAATACCTTTGATAACATTTGCATACAATAACAACAGTTACTCTAGTATCCAGATATCCCTATTTAAAGCTTTATATAGGAGTAGATACAGGTTTCAAATTGGATGGTTTGAGGCAGGTGAGGAAGAAAAGGTAGGAACCAAGCTTGTTCATGATGTTATGCAGAAGGTTTAAATTATTTGAGAGCGACTAGTGGAATCTCAAAGCAGACAGAAGTCCTGTGTGTATGTAAGGAGGAGAGAAACGAAGTTTGATATTGATGAATGATTATTTATGAGGGTTTCGCTAATAAAGGAGTGATGAGGCTTGGTAAGAAAGAAAATCTTACTCTATATCACATCGGGCCATACTAGATATTAAGGATGGTGGGCAATGTTGCCTACGACTTAGATATTTTAGAATACCTTACAACAGTTCATCTATTTTTCAATATATCTTAGTTTAGAAAGTGGATGAATGATCCATCCTTGGTTTTTTTGGTCAAGAATCAATATTGACGATAGCTTAACCAATAAAAAGGTCCCAGTACAGTTCTAAGACCGCTGGGTCTAAAAGCTTTAAAATAAAAAGATTGCTTTAGTTAAAGTTATATGGAAGAACTAGTCAGTTTAGGGAGCTACGTGGAAAGAAGAGGCAGATATGATTAGTAGATACTTGCATCTATTTCTTCCTAACTCTTCAGTCTGAGGTAATATCCTCTTTATTCAGCTATCCTTTCAAGTGTTTGATGCATGTAATGTGTAGTATTATAGAGTTTCGTAAGTCCCAGTGTGTGTATTTATGTGATATTTGGTGAGGTCATTGTGCTTCATATTAGTAAGAGTAGTACGTATGACATTCCATTGAGTTAGTAGCATCATGAGTAAGTTTCACAATTGTTCTATAAGCTTTGTAGTCTTTTCCCCTTTCCTTAGATAAATTCTTCAGTCAAGGATAAATATCAAGGGGGAGATATTTTAACACCTTAGAATTCACCTTGTATGTTGTTTGAGCTCAAAAAAATAAGTTGGTAAAATTTCATTGAAATATGGACTGTTCCTGGTTCCACAAAGTAGTTGAAGGACCATTAAAAGGTCTAACGGTCTGTTAATTTCTCCAATTTCTAGTGAGTGTTAATTAAGAGGTGGATACATAATTCCAAACCCTTTATTCCTTCTATATAAGTCATTACTCTGACATAGAGCAATTATTCTGTGAATTCTTCTCCTTCAAGAGCAAGAGGTTAGGGTTTCAACATAGATTCTAGTGCAGTAATCTTTCAACTATTACAATACATAGAAAGTTCTTCTATTAAGGTATGTGGAATAATAATCAAGGATTCCTTTCATTCCTGTACTACAAAACCCCATTTTCAAGTTAAGAATTGTAGTAGCATGAGTTATTGTTATCTTAAATTCTATTACATGTTGAGATTTCCCTCTATTGCATGAACCTTAGTGTTATTGCTTGAGTTTTATGAAGATTTGCATGTCATTCATTGAAGTAACATGTTCTTTAAATTGAACATTCGAATAGTGAAAGCTGAGATTGAAGTATGTAATTTGACAAGCTTGGCATAAATTGATAAGTCTTTAACACTGAAATATGTTTGTAGTAAAAGTCATGACTTTTGATTTACTTGATTTACGAAGTATCAAGCTGTGAGTCTGTGATGGTAAGAGGAAATATATATTTTGACTTTATAATTATTTAAGTCAATTTAAAGGTCATAAAACCTCTAAAAGACAATAATTCAATGTCTATATGAATGAATTATTACCCATAGAGGCTAAAAACTGGATTGATGCCCTAAAAGGGTTATATGTATTGCATTGGTTGTTTGATTCCTAATATTTTTTTTTTCTAATTATTGAGATGAGTAGTATTTTGTATGATGTCAGCCTTGGTAATAGTATTAGCACTGAAAGAATTTTGACACAAAACTCTGTCTTATAACTTATGTCTTCAAACATAGGAAGAATTGTTATGGACTAAGAGTACCTATTTGGATTGGCTTAGCGGATTTGCTAGGAGTTATGGATTGTCCCTTTACCCTAAAAAGAGTTAGAGATCCCTTTATGAGTTAGATCTTCCAGAAGAATTGGTAGGAGTGCATTCAGTATTTTATGTGCCCTAGTAGTGACTTTGTAGAATATTGGTGTTAAGGACAATCTTGCTTATGAGGAGGTGCCATTCCATGTCCTACACATACAGGTTCACAAGATAAGGAAAAATGAGGTAGGTTCAATCTTTTAGGATATATCATTCCATTGAGGGATCTACTGTGGAAGATGAAGATATGATGGTCAAGTACTCTCATCTTTTCGCTCCTATCATTGAGACAACATGAGATAGCAAATCCCCTCTTTAGTTACACTCTTTAATTTTCATCCTCTCTTGTAAGTTTTTCCTAATTTACATGTATGTATTTATACCATGTATGTTCAGCTACATTTACTCTCAATTAAGTTAGAACTATATGCATATTTATCTCAGCACTTAGAAAAAAATCAATTTTATCAATATTGTCTCTTTTAGAGTCACTTTCAATCTTCATTTGAGGACAAATCATCCCAAGGGGATGACATTGTAACACCCAACATAGGTTCCACGCTTTGGCTCAGATTTATCTTAGAAAACCAATCTAAAGCTCTAACTCCATAAAGCCACGAGTCAGCCCATGTCCCATAGTATTGACTTCATAATTCATAGGATGACTCGTGACTCGTGATTCAGGCTGCCAGACATGTGGGTTTCAAATATCCTACAAGTCAATTCATGACTCATGACATAGGGTTCATAATTCATACTGTTGACTCGCGAAACCTATCCAACAACTGGACAATAGGGGTGTGCAAAATAGATTTAACCAATAAACCAAACTAATAAAAAAGTTATTGGTTTATTTTTATTAGGTTAACGGTTTTCAATGGCTTTATAAAAAAATTATTAGGTTATTGGTTTGATTTTGGTTTTGGATAATGGGTTATCGATTAACTGAAAACCCAGTAAGACTATACTGAACACCTAAATTATTATTCTACTCCTAATTATATATTACAAATTTACATTTTACATATTACTCAATTATCCTTTAAAATATAAAAATGCCTTCAATATTTAAACCTAAAATTCTCTTTATTTTGTCCCTCTTTATTTGATGTACATCACAAACACTATGCATGCATGATATTGACAGTAACAATTTTTCTTATTTCTCTAGAATGCAACAGTTATGTTTATTCCAAATGCTGCATGTATTTTCTTATTGTTTAAACCAAAACCAAACCCATAAGGGCCAAAACCATTAAACCCAAAACCAATAAAAATATCTTATTAGTTTGGTTATTGGTTTAGCATTTTAAAAAACCAAAAAAAAATGACAAACCGAATAACTAATACATAAAACCAAATCGAAATGAATGATTTACACCCCTACTTGATAGTATACATAGTTTCCCATGATTCATAGAATGAATCATACTATGAAAATCATGAGTGACATATTTTCCCCCAAAAACTCACTATCCATTGTAAGAATCATAAAAAGCTTTGTACGAGTTGTATTGTTAACTCGTAAAAGCTACCATAAGATTGAAATTCCATCCTGGGCATCATGATTTAACACCAAGAGTCATGACTTACATAGTATAATTCATGAGGTGAGTTGTGATACCTCTTCAGAAAATTATAACACTTTTACAATTAGGGGAAATTTAGTCAATTTCCACCCCTTTTATGAATTAAGCTACGCTATTTTAGCACCCTAAGGAGAAGGTTAAACAATTAGTCATTGAGTTTCTTTTTCATTCTCATATAAGCACTCAAAATGCATAAACAAAACCCTCTCAAGTCATAAATTAGGGTTTCCTCCTCAAGGTTCAAGAACTCAAGTCTCCACCCAAGTTTTAAGTTCAAATTCTTCACAACCAGGTATTTGGGCATTCAATGGGTGTATTATTTCATCCATATGCCCCAAAACTACAATTTTGAGATTAAATTTCTTATTTATGAACTAGGGTTTTTACATGAAAATGATTAATTATCTAAATTCAGTTTCCTATGACATGATTAAACATATAAATTACATTAGAATGATTATTCATGCTTTATTATGGTTTTCAATCCAATATTCATAGTTTCATCACACTTTGCATGAATTCCATGTTATACTTAATTATTATAATATTTAAAGTAAGTTATACCTAAAAAGAAAGTTTTCAAGAAATTTTAGCATAATTCAGTATAATTTGGTCTTATGATCATAGACTCAGAATCCAAATAACATGATTAGTTCTATCATTTTAATAGATTCAGCAAATAGTATAATTTCAGGATAGTATCATGCTTTATATTTTACAGTCCACTATCGATCCATTAATTATATATATATATATTTTTGGGTGTTAGTCAGTATCGGTCAGACTCAAGTCACTCATCTACTAATAGAGGATTATACTTTAAGTCACAACACTATATGCCACCGTAGAATAGGATCATTTACCTTCCAATAGAGGGTCATACCCTTAGGCCGCATGGCTCAGTTTTATAGATCCATCACAGGTGTTTATACACCTTGGAAAGCATAGGTTGAATCTCTCAATGTGTGTTGATACATTGTACAACGTAGGCTTACATGGTGTTGTTAAATATGAGAAACTCCTACAATATCATTTTATACATTATATAGTACTCATATTTCCTGTAGCCTATCAGTTTTATGATTCTATATCTTTCATAGATCTTACAATATATATTTTCAATTTACTCAGTATACATGACTCACTAGCTTACTTGCTACGAGCATATTACTAAATGGTATGTAATCATTTTTAGATTTATTTCATGCAATTTAGACTCAACATGCTTCTGTTAATACAACTTGTATTTAACATGTTTTATATATTAATTTCACATGATGCATGTCTACATACTCTGTACATCCTATAGTATTGACCACATGCTTCTTATACTACACTGTTTCATGATGTAGATTCATGTACTCCTTCTCACACTTTCAGATAACCAGATCTCCATTCTCAATAGCTTATTAGTGGTGAATCCTATTTTGAGGAAATTTATGGATTTATATGTTTCACTCTAATAGTTATTTAGTGCTTCCAATTTTTCATTATTTTGGAGTTAGTTGGACTTTTATAGACAACTCCCTAATCGTGTTAATATGGGTTTTTAGATATACTGTTCAGTTAGATTATCATCTTTATGGTTTTTTTAGACGTTTATACTATTCATTCAGATTTTCTATATCATTTTATATTATCTCAATTATGTTTATGCTTTCACTCAATTTTTTTTCCTTTGATTATCATGTGCCATATTTCAGGGTAAGCTTGGAATCACTCATGGTTCTAAGTGCCATATCTCATATAGGGTGTATAATCGTGTCATGAAAATTTTCTTATTTGGGTTTGCGATGGGTGATTTTATTCATGAAGAAGAAAAAATGTTAACTATAACATTCCGCACTTCAATCAGTCCATAAAATCCATAGCTGATCTTGATAAAAATAAAACTTTCTTCAAGGTGCCATGATTTGTGGTACGACTCATGTGAGGGCTTCACGAGTTGTACAGTGATTCATACTAATGAGATCTTGAAACTTGAAATTTTATATCCTAGACCATGGGTTAGTCCCATGAGTCGTAACTAGGACCTACAAATCGTATATCAATTTGTATTGTTAGTTTTTATAACTATTACGATGACTTATAAAAAAATCTAGGACACCACGAGTGGGATTCATGAGTCGTAATCCTACCTACAAGTCGTAGGTCAACTCCTGGTCCTCTGCGACTAATTTCAATTACATTTTTATAAGGGCAGTTCAACATTTCTCATATCTTTTTAGTCTAAATCCCATATTATTTTGGCTTATTCTAGGGTTATTATAAATACCCAATAGCCTTATTTCTCTCTATCTTTATATAATCAAATAAGATCAAAGGCTTCTCTTCAAGTTTCTCTCTCAAAACAAAGTTAGTGTTCCATTGAAGGGTTTTCTTGCAGGAGTGTTTACCTCCAAATTCATCCATAGAATTTCTCCTAATAAAGTATTTGCACTAATAAACAAGGATTCCTTTCATTTTTGTTCCCCTAAACCCTTTTCATAATGGTATTTGAATTGTAGAAGCATGTTTAGGATTATCTTAATTTTTCTTTTGTATTGAGATTTACCCATTATTGAATGATGCATATCTATTTAAATAATTTACATGATATTTGATGAAGATGCTGAGGCATCTATCCCAGATAAACTACCCGCTTGTACACTTGAGTTGTAGAAACATGTCATAAAGGTTGTAGTAGAATTTAGAGAAATGTTATAATGCATGAATTAATAAAGTTTTCAAGGTAAAATAATTAAACTTGGATTTAGTATTGAAGTTTTATGAATTTACCTGACTTTTACATGGTTTTTAGACCTAATTATCGAAAGTGTAAATTGAGTGTTTCAGGATAATTAAGCCTAATTGAGAGTGTTAATGTTTTTAATAGTGATATTTATGATGTTTATGAAGTGTCAATTTGACAAAAGTTGTCCACTGTGGTTCTAAACTGGTATTTTTGGCTTGTTGGATCTGTTGGGGGATTTTATTAGTCCAAAGTGTTGCAGATGTAGTTTAGATTATGATTCAATTGAGGGCATCCCATTAAATCAAGAGTGTTGATTGCTAATGTATCAATATTCTAAGAAGAAGTAATAGCACCAATAGGGAGGGAGGGAGGGAGGGAGTGAAGCCCTTACCCATATTTCCAAACATAGGGATTATATTATTGCCCATTATGTGCCATTTTGGGAGACTTAGTGGACCCACTAGGCGAAGTTGAGCACTCTTAACCTAGAAAGGTCTGGGAGCATCGCCATATGGGGTAGTATATTAGTCTCCATAGCTAATGCATGGAGTGTTCGATTATAAAAACTCCTGAATGAAGTTGAATGTCAGTCTGAAGTAAAGAAAGTGAATGAAGGTTTTTAACTAAAGTTTATAGTTTATTTGTTAAAAAATTAGATTCTAAATTATTTTATTAATTTTATTTTATACATTGGAAGTTGAACTTTTGAATTGATAATATTAAATCTTGTATATAATTTCTTTGTTGATATTAAGAGTTAACCTGAAACTTGTTGTAACTTTGTCATGTATTGCATAGCCATTTTTTCATGATGTATATCTTGTATTATTTCCTCTCAAATACTTAGTATATTCCATGTACTGATTGTATACTATATGCTACATATTTAATTTTATACAGATCCTGCCAGTTGTCTGGATGTTTAAGGTTGACTTGATCCATATTCCTAGAAGTGGAAGATTTGGTGAGTCCTCATTGATTTGGGTTTGATCTATGGAGTTCATATATTCCTTATTTAGAGATAAGGCTTTAGAGTTAATTTAATTTATTTTGACACTAGCTAGAGAACTTATTTTATTAGTCGAAATCTAGCTTATAGTGGCTTTCAGACATGAGTATTGGGTAGAGTTGAGACTTGTAGTTTTCATATTTATTGCAATATTTATCTTTCATTATTGTGAGATTCCCACTACTTTGTATTGTTATTGATGTTTCTTAAGCTGAGTGTGGAATGGATAAAACTATGATTCATCTATGGCTACCTAGCTAAAGATGTTGTGTCGCTCCCAGGGGGTAAGCTTGGTGTGTAAAAAACTCATTATCAGTGTTAGAGGTTCCAATATCCTGGGATTAATAAAAATCATTATTAGGTATAGTTTCTTTTATTGGTATACTTGGAAACCAGAGCATTTAGGAATTGTCCCTTTGTTCATGTTATATTTTGTGCTTTAGAGTTTAATTTTTATATTTCTCTTCTGAGTCATGATTTATGCAGTTTAGATCATTCCTCATAGAAGACAGTCAAACTTTCAAGCTAGAGGTTAGAATCACCCAAAGAAGATTCCTCTAGTTCCAGAGCCTCAACATCTAAGAAGTGTTATTATCATAGATTTTTATAATGCAATTTAACTTTTAGCTCAAACAACAGTTGCATAGGCTAATAATAAAGTTCATATCCTAGTGGTTCTACCAGTATCTCCTGATTTTTATATGGTAAGATTGAGAATATTTTAGAATGAATCCTTTGGACTTCTAAGATACGAGTGTTGGAGAAGACCCATATAACTTGATTGATGAGGTTCGCCGTATATGTGATATTGAGAGTTTTGGATATGAACCAGTATGACATGGCAATATATCAGCTGAAAGATATTTCTAGGTCATGGAGTGATTTAACGGGATGAGTTTGAGGAGGCATTACTTGGTGGGTTCTTTCTGCATAAGAAGAGTCAAGAGGAATAAAGAGCTTTTAGTTTGGAGAAGAGCTCTATATATGTGGTGGAGTATGGTATGAATTTACCAAGATTTTGAGGTATGCTATGGAGATGGTAGTGTATATACACAATAGGATAAACATGTTTATTTCCAACCTTTACACTTAGTTGATTAAGGAATGAAGGGCAACTATATTGAATAGTAATATGGAAATTAATAGGTTGATGGTTCATATTGAACTGATTGTGAAATATAAGGCTAATATGAGAGAGAGTCACTAGAGTAAAAAGAACAAGACTGGTCAATGTGAGTTTAGCTAGACTAAGTCTAGTGGTGGTTTCAAGTAGCAACAACAATAGATTTCAAAGGGACCAACCCTTTAATCCTTTAGTTCTCTTTCACAACATTTTAGACCTCTAAAGAATCGGTAGAATAAGCCATATCATCATGCTTCTCAAAGTAGTGATCCTGTGTATGGGAAGTGTAATAAGGCTCATTCGAGTCTGTGTAGATTTGGATATAATGGGTATTTTGAGTATGGACAAGTTGGTTAGAACATTTGAGAGTGTCCTTCTAAGAGTTTTTTGAGGTGTGGAAAGATAGGACATAGGCGAGAGATTGTCCTTTAGGTAAACAGAGTAGAGGTCAGGGTTATCCAGATTTTCTAGAAATAGCTTTAGCAGCACGTTTACCTCAGTAAGGTGTTTCTTCTAGTACCGGTGGTGGCCAGCTCCAAAAATCATTATATGCATTAGACTCTAGACATGATCAAAAGTAGATAATTGATATTGTGTTAGTTATATTGAGTGTGTATGATGTTGATATAATACTCCGATAGACCTTAGAATTACCCTATATTTTGTCTCCCCGTATGTTTCTAGATAGTTTGGAGTGAGTCTTGAGTGTTTATTTGAGTATTTCTCAATTTACACATCCGTTGGTGATTCTATTTTAACTAAGAGAGTTTATCATAGTTTCCTTGTGTTTGTTTAGGGTAGGGGGATTGTTTTTTATCTTCTTGAGTTAGATATGGTAGTCTTGGATGTTATTTTATGTATGGATTGGCTCCATTCATGTCATGCTGTTATTGATTGTAGGACTAGAGTTATTCATTTTCAGTTTCCTGATGAGCTTATTCTTGAGTGGGAGGATAGTGTTGCTATTCCTAAGGTTAGGTTCATTTCCTATATTAAAGAATGAAATATGACTGTAAAGGGTGTATCTACCACTTAATTTGAGTTAAGGACTCTAAGTTTGAGACTCCCGATATTTAGTCCATTCCAATAGCCAAAGAGTTTGTTGATGTTTTTCCTGATGAGCTACTCGGAGTCCCCTATAATAGAGGGATAAACTTTAGAATAGATCTTAATTAGGGCACTCATCCCATTTATCTTCTACCATATACGATGGTTCTAGCAGAGCTTTGAGAGTTGAACGACCAGTTAGCATATCTCCTAGAAAATGGGTTTATCCATCTTAGTGTATCTCTTTAGGGTGCCCCTATCTTATATATATGAAAGAAAGATGGTTCTCTATAAATGTATACACATTATAGAACACTGAACTAAGTCATAATGAAAAATAAATATCCTATCTCAATAATTAATGATTTGTTCGATTAGCTTCAAGGTGCTATCAACTTTTCAAACTTTAAACATCATTCTGGATATCATCAACTTAAGTCAAGAGAGGTAGATATCCATAAGATAACTTTCAGAACCTGTTATGATAATTTTGAGTTTGTGTTCATGTCTTTCCATTTGACTAATGCTATTGTATTTTTTATGGACCTCATGAATAAGGTGTTTATGACATACTTGGACCTATTTATGGTTGTCTTCATTGATGATATTCTAGTTTAATCCAGATGTGAGGACGATTATACAACCATCTTCAAGTTGTTTTTAAGATTCTTTAAGAGAGTACACTTTATGATAAATTATCTAAGTATGAGTTTTGGTTTCAATTAGTTGCCTTATTGGGTCATATAATTTATATTAAGGGTATTTGATTGGATTCTCAAAAAATTGATCCTATCATAAATTTTCCTAGACCGACCTCTCCTTCATATATTCATAGCTTTCTGAGTCTATATAGGTACTATGATAGTTTAGTATAGGGATTGTTCTCCATGACTACTCATTTTTCTCAATTCAATTAGAAGAAATTAAAGTTTGAATGATTAGATGTCTTTGAGAAGAGTTTGCAGGATTTGACAAAAAGGTTGATTTTAGCTCCAATTTTGAGGGTTTTATAGTGTATTATGATATATCCTAGGTTGTTTTGGAATTTGTTTTGATGAAATGTGGTAATGTAGTATCATATGGTTTTAGACAACTTAAGTTCCATGAGAAGAATTATCTCAGTGATGATCTTGAGCTGACAACTATTGTGTTACCTTTGAAGATTTGGAGGTACTACTTGTTTGGAGCACATGTAGATGTCTTTACTGACCATAGCAGTCTTAAACATGTGTTTGAGTATAAGAATCTAAATATTCGTTAGAGAATACGGTCAGAGTTACTGAAATACTATGATATGAGTGTTTTGTATCATCCAAGCAAGGCGATTGCAGTGGTTGATTCCCTTACTAGGTTATCCTTGGGAAGTTTGTCACATTATGATCAGGGTAAGAGATAGTTGGCTAAAGAGGTGCATAGACTTGAATTACCTTGGGGTGAGATTGATTGGTGCAGAGTATGAGGGTATGTTAGCTCAAAATAGTTCTGAGTCATTCCTAGTTATTAAGGTGAAAGAAAATTAAGATTGTAGTTCAGTACTAGTTTAGTTGAAGAGTGTAGTTCAAAAGCAGAAAGTCTAGGTTTCATCCCAAGGGAGATATGTGGTTCTTCATTATATTTCCTTTGTGTTCCTGATGTTGATGGTTTGAGAGAGGGGATCTTTTCTTAGGCTCATAGTTTAAGGTATTCTGTTCACCCTCGTGCTAAAGAGATGTATAGAGGTTTGAGAGAGATTTATTTATGGAGTATTATGAAGAAAGACATAGATGGGTTTGTGGCTAAGTGTCCCAATTGTTGGAAAGTGAAGATGGAACACTATAGACCAACATGAGAGTTGCAGAGTTTTGGTATCCCAACATTGAAGTGGGAAGTGATCAATATGGAATTTGTAAGTGACTTTCCCTTAGCTTAGTATAGTGATTCGAGATGGGTGATAGTAGAATGAATGATTAATTCACGACACTTCTTTCCTATTGACACCATATATTCAGCAGAGTATTATCAAAGGATTTAATTTCAAAATATTATTAGGATTTATGGTGTGCCTTTGTTGATTTCTTCAGAATGAGGTACCCAGTTTACAATATAGTTTTAGAGATCATTCTAGAGGGGTCTTGGTACTAAGGTCATAGCAGTACAATATTTAATCCACATCCAAATAGCCAGACTGAAAGGACTATTCAAACATAGGATATGCTGAGGGTGTGTGTAATTAATTTCAAGAGAAGTTTAGTTGAACAGTTTTCTTTAATTGAGTTTACATAAAACAACAACTATAACTTTAGTATCTAGATGGTCCTACTTGAGGCCATGTGTGGGAGGATATATGGGTCTTAGATTGGATGGTTTGAGGTAGGTGAAGAAGATAAGGAAAGGCCATAAATTATTCATCATACTATGTATAAGGTTTAGATTATCAAACAAAGAGAGAGACTGAGAGCAACTCAGAGCAGACAAAAATTCCTATACAAATATGCAAAAAAGAGGCCTAGATTTTGATGAGAGTCTTGGGGGTATATATTAATGTTTCTACGATGAATGGAGTCATAAGGTTTGGAAAGAAGGGAAATCTAAGTCCACATTACATCTAACTGTATCAAATTATGAGGAGGGCTAACAATGTTTCTTATGAGTTAGAACCTCTAGTAGAGATAGAAAAAAATCATCCTATTTTTTGTGCATCTTTAATGAGAAAGTGCATGGGTGATCCATCATTAGTATTACGAGTTAAGAGTATCCGTATCTGAGATAGCTTGACCTATGAGGAGGTCCCAATTTAGAATCTTGATTGATTGGTATGCAAATTGAGAAACAATGGGATAGCTTTATTTAAGGTTTTATGGCTAAACCAATTAGTTGAGAGAGCTACATGGGAAATAGAGTTAGATATGATGAGAAGGTACCCACACTTGTTTCCTTGTAGTTCAATTTCAAGATGAGGTAATATCCTCTCTATCCATCTTCTCTTCCAAGTATCTGTAGCATGTAGCAAGTAGCCTATTGCCTGTAGCCTGTAGCATTGCATGAGTCCCATTGAGTGTATTCATGCATTATCTGATGAGTTCATGATACTTGAAGTTTGATAAAATGATATGCATGTCAGTTTTTTTAGTAGTAGAATAATCATCTTTTGTTAGGTTATTATAACGTCTTAAGTGAGTTTTCAGTCATCTTGTCAGCTCATTAGTCTTTTCTTTACTACTTGAGCTAGATCCTTTATTCGAGAAAAAATTATCTCAAGGGGAAGATTGTAACATAATGAATCTTTTTCCTTGGTGATAATATCCTAAACTAAGTGTTGTATGAATTCTTGAAGTGATTTAAAGTCATAAACAACTTCTATCAAAAAGTTGAGTTCAAGGCTCTTTCAAAAAGCTTAGTTTTGAGGTTACTTCGTGCCTAGGTCAATTTTAAAGGAACATATGTTTTGATCTATAATTAGTTAGGTGACCCATGACCTATTCATCTTTGATTCTATCTTCTAGCGCAATAAACCACGTGCCATTTGGAGTAAGAAGTTATGGCCATTTTATCAAAGACCGTCCATCTATGAAATCTTCCCAGGTGCAGAGAAACAAATCCTGGTCTACCACAATATGACCCATGGTGTTTCAAAGTACGACTTATGGTAGGAGTCCTACTGTGTGACCAACATCTCCTCAATTATCTTCCAAGGGTCCACAAAAAAATATTGTAACCCGTACACTTCAAGATCACGACCCATACCGCCAAATTCATGGATTTAAGCAGATTGTTTTGTTTCCTTTGTATGAAAACCACCACGAGACATGGAGTTGAGGAACATGAATTGTGGTCCTATATCATGGTGTGTCTTCCCTTCTCCAGTGACTTCACTGGTCGTGAAGTGCTTCAAGAAATTTTCCTAGTTCGTTTAATGAAGGTTATTTTGAGTATTTCCTTTTACTTTTTGGGATAAAGCCATATGTTTTGTCTTATAAGTATAATAGTATAAATACCCTAAATAGTTCATATAAATCTTTTAGCTAAATTAAATCAATCTAGGGTTTTTCATCCAACTTTTCCCAAGATACAAGAACTAAAATGTTTTGAAGAAACTACCATTGTGGCATCTTGATAGTTGATTTTTTACCATCAAATTGCTTCTAATCATTTATGGGGGCTTCTAACAAGGACTCATTTCATCCTTGTTCCCAAAAATCCTTTTCTAAATAAGGCTTTAAAGATGTAGAAGCATGCTATGGTTCTTGTTTAGTTCTATAAACTATGATTCCCTAAAGTAATGATTTAGTTGATGTTTTTGAGTTAGAATTATGAAGTTTCCATAATGGTTATTTAATTATGAAAGTTCTCATGATTTAGCGTATTTTCATAATTGAAGTAAAAGAAAGAAAAGAAGCTTGAGGTAAGAATTGATATTATTTTCAAGGTTTATTCTTAAAAATTGAATTGAGCATTGAAGTGTCATAATTATTTGACTTAGTACATGATTTGAAGTATGAAATTAAAGCATGTATAAATTGACTTAGCTAATTGAGCTTAGTTGCAGAATATAATGTTTTTATTGCTTAATTGATTGTTGTGAAGTAAGGAGACAATGAAGAGTTTAATTTTACTATATTTGCCTCTTTTGGATAAATCAAAATTGTAGACAGAAGAGTCTAGGAAGGTGAAGTGGTTCATTAGAGAATATCCATTAGTCGATAAGATTGGAAAAGAAATTTGATGCCAATAATTATATATTTATGGGAGGAGAATTAGTACCGAGGGTGGGTAGATACCCAGGTAGAGGCCTTTATATCCTAACCTATGTAACCTAATGTAAGGATTATTATGATTTTAGTACCGCTTAGTTGTACCTATAGCCTAGTTTGATCCACTAGAGATAACATCCTTTTCCTTTGGCAAGGTTAGGAACCCCTACTCACATAGAAGCATGTAGACTTCATTGCTGTATGCCTTGAGTTATGTCAGTTATAGAAACTCCCAAAAAGAGAATTAAAAGTGACAGCTTTGAAAGAAGAAAGTGAAAGTTTTTTTTTCTAAGTCTTTATATTTTGCTAAAAACTAAAAAGTTAAGCTGTTTTAGCTGAGTTTACCTCCAATATGAGCTTTTTAATTATTTTCATTATAAAATATTAATTCAATTAGTTGATTTAAAGATGAAGTTGATATTTATTGTTCATGTATTGCATAGTACTTATCATTACAATGTATAGCAAGTTTTTTACCTGCTCATGTACTTAGTACATGTTTTGTGTATTGATGCTACTCTTGCTGTATGTGTTAACCCGCATACAAATATTGCCAACCATACGAACGTTCGAGATTGACATTACTTGCATTCCTATAAGAATAGAAGATTGGTGAGTCCTCACTTGATTTGAGGATAAGCTATGGAGTTATTTATTTTGTTGATATAGAGCTTGGACCTAGTAAACTCTTGTGCTGGCGATCTATTATTTATCTAGTAGAGGCTATTAGACTGAGATATAAGGTTTTGATACTTGAGTTTATCTATTCTTTTATTGAAACTATTTATTGATTCTTGGGAGGAGACTATTACACTTCTGATATTATTGTTATTGCTTCAACTGAGTGATCTGTGTAGATCTATGCATGATTTAAGTGGTTCTTCTGAGGATTCTAGGGCAACTTAGTGGCTAAGGATGTTGGTTATTCCTAGGGGTGAGCTCAGGGCATGACTAGCTTTGTATCAGAGGCACGTTCATAGAGTCCTAGGTCAAGTATGAAAGGAAATGTTGGGTAGAATCTCAGTTGCGGGTGTACTGCAACACATATATGATTGGAAGGATGTACAACATTTAGCAAAAGTTTCTCTTTGTTGATGTTCTATTTCGTGCTTTGGAGTTTCACTCTGAGATATTTCCTTATTTTGACTTTTTCTTTACATATTTTAGATTATTCCTCCATGATGATTAGCTTGCTAGGTTGAGAACAAAATCCGGAAGAACCAGGATCCACAAGCTTATCAGAAACAGAAACCACTAGCATACACCATTACTGTAGAGTTACTCAATATAATTCATATATATGAGGGAGTTATTGAAATTGAGTTTAATGGTTCAGCTAATTGCTCTTGATGCTGGAGTTGTGAGGGTGAGGGAGTTATTGAAATTGAGTCCTCTGGAGTTTAATGGTTCGAGGACTATAAATGATCCAAAGAACTTTATTGAGGAGCTTCATTAGATTTTGTGATATGATTAGAGTTCTTGATGTTTATAGGGTTAACATGTCATCTTATCAACCGCAGGATGTTTCTAGGACTTGGTGTGATTTATGGGCCAATTTTTTTCTAGAAACAAAAGGCAAGAGTGGTTTTGTGAGTTTCTAAGTTTGGAGCCGGACTCCATTTTTGTGATTGAGTACTATATGAAGTTTACTAACTTATCGAGGTATGCTCCAGAGATGATTGTTGATATATATATACTAGGATGGATATATTCGTGTTAGGTCTTTCTCTTCATTTTCTCTAGTCGGGGAGAGCAACTATTTTGAGCAAGGATATGGACATTGGCTGACTGATGCCGTATATTGAGCAGATTGCTAAGGATAAGGATAATTATAAAAAGAGTTAGCAGAGTAATAAGGATAAGACTAGTCATTCTGGAGCTAGTCAGTCTAGATCCAATGGGTTTAGACAACAACTACGATAGCGAGGTTTTAGGGGATTTTCCCCTTAATAATTCAAGCCTTTGAAAAATCAGCAGAATAAGTCATCTCATCAAGGTTCTAGGGGATCAACCCCTTAATAATTCAGGCCTTTGAAAAATCAGCAGAACAAGTCATCTCATTAGGGTAGTGCTACCATCTATACAAAGTGTGATAAGATCCATTTATGTTAGTGTCGTTTCTGGAAGAATGGATATTTTTGGTATGGTCAGATTTTTCACAGTATTTGTGATTGTCCTTCGAGAAACTATTATTCTTGTGGGTTTTCGAGGCATAAGTAGAGAGATTTTCCCACAGTTTAAATTGGTGGTGCCAGACTACTAACTACTTTTTTGAAGTAGCTCCAACAGCAAGCCACCCTCAGCAGGGTGCTACTACTTTTACCGGTGGAGGCTAGTGCCAAAACTGTTTGTATGCTTTGTGTTCTCATCAGGATCAAGAGTATTCAACTGATGCCATGACATGTATGTTGAGATTTTATAGGGTGGATGTTTATGCATTGTTATACCTTAGAGATACTTTTTATTTTGTATCCTCATATGTTTCTATACAGTTTTGGTGTAGATCTTGATGTTTTATCTGAGTCATTCTCTGTTTCTACATAGGTTGGTCATCCCATTCTAGATGAGATAGTCTACCATAGTTGTCGTATTTTATTTCTGGGTATGGTTGCTGATTTGTATGATTTAGATATGGTAGACTTTTATATTATTATGGGCATGGATTGGCTTCATTCATGTCATGTTGTTGTTTATTATAGGACTGGGGTTATCCGTGTACAATTTCCTTATAGACCTATCCTTGAGTGGGAGGGCAGTAGAATTGTTCCTAAGTGTAGGTTTATTTCTTATCTAAAGTCTAGAAAGATGATTCCTAAGGGGTGTCTTTATCATTTGGTTTGAGTTCAAGACTCTGAGTACGAGATTTCTGAAATCCAGTCTATCCTTGTAGTTCAAGAGTTTCTTAATGTGTTTCCTGAGGATTTACCTAGAGTCCCTCCTGATAGAGAGATAGAATTTGGTAAAGATCTTATTCCAGACACTCAGCCTATTCCTGTCTTTTTTGTGTGTAAGAAAGATAACCCTTCATATGTGCACTGATTACCGTAAATTGAAAAAGTTCACAATCAAGAACAATTATCCCATTCTGAGGATTGATGACTTATTTTATCAGCTTAAGGTGCTACTTATTTTTTTAAGATTGATCTTTTTTCTGTTTATCATCAGCTTAAGGTTAGAGAGTTAGATATTCCAAAGATATATTTTCATACTTTATAACCATTTTGAGTGTGTCGTCATGGCTTTCATTTTGACTAATACTCCTGCCGCTTTCATGGAATAGGGGCTTGGAGCCCTATATAGACCTGCTCGTGATTGTATCTATCGATGATATTCTGGTTTATTCCAAAACTAAGGAGGAGCATGAAAACCATCTTTGAGTCATTCTTTATACTCTTATAGAGTTTTAACTTTATGATAAGTGTTCTAAGTGTGAGATTTGTCTTTAGTCTCTCGCCTTCCTTGGTTATATCATTTCAAGCTAGGGTATTCAGGTAGATTTTCAAAAGAATGATTCTATATGTAATTGGCTTAGATTTACCTCTCCATTAGAGATCCATAGTTCTCTGGATCTAGATGGGTATTATCATACATTTGTTTAGGGCTTCTCTTCCAGAACTGCTACCTTGACTCGTTTGACTCAGAAAAAGGTGAAGTTTGAGTGGTATGATTCTTGTGGGAGTAGATTCAGGGATTGACGGCTAGGTTGACATCTACTCCGTTGTTGACCTAGCCTAATGTTTCTAAGTTTTTTTTTAATTTGATGCTTCTAGAATTGGTCTGGGTTTTTTTCTGAGGAAGCATGGTAAGGTTGTAGCTTATGCTTCTAGACAACTTAAGATTCATGAAAAGAATTACCCTACCTATGATCTTGATCTTGCAACTTTTGTTTTTCTTTAAAGTTGTCGAGACACTACTTGTATAGAGTGCACATAGATTTCTTCACCATTCATAAGAGTTTGAAGCAAGTGCTTGATCAAAAGTATTTGAATCTTTGATTAGAGGAGATGTCTTAAGTTGTTGAAGGATTATGATATGAATGTGATGTATCATTTGGGAAAGGCCGATGTAGTGGATGATGCCTTAGTAGGTTTTTTTTTGGGAGTTTGTCACATGTTGATAGAGATAGAGGGGAGTTAGCTAGATAGGTGCATAGTCATGCACACCTTGGTGCTAGATTGATTAGTGTAGAGGATGGTGGTATGCTTGCTCATAATGCTTTCGAGTTATCTCTTGTTGTTGAAGTGAATAAGAAGAAAGATTGTGATTCGATTTTGGTTAAGATGAAAGATACAATCCATAAGCATAAGGTTCAGG
>JBDJHY010120730.1:0-13680 GCA_039654485.1 Withania somnifera
ATAGATAGATAGATAGATAGAGAGAGAGAGAGAGAGAGAGAGAGAGCCCAGCCCAACTATTTTCCCCTAATTCTCTTAACCCCAGCTCATTTTTGGCCTTTCCCCTTTGCCCAATTTCGCAAAACCCTAAAACCCTAACACATTTTCCCCCTTTGATTTTTCTAAAACTTTTGAGAATGTTTTGGTGCTATCACCGGCCTATCCTTGTGTGCCTATGTGGGTGAACCTCTTCCTTGCATTTTAGGGTTGTTGTACCTTGGTCATTTTCCCCTCTTTGGGAATAATTTATTATGGCTAAGGTATTCCCATTTGGTTCTATCTTGTATGATTTGGTAAGTATTCGATGCCAATGATTGGCCTATATTATCCTCCCTCTCCTTATTTTAATTTTGGCTTGCAAAGCCATTAAAGGGGTGAGATCTTACAAAATTTGAATGAAGGGTTGGGATTCAATTATGCTGGGTTGTTTCTATGTTTTCCCTAAATTTATTGACTAGTTGATCAATTTAGGGGTTCTTTATTTAAATCCCTTCCCTTTAGGGTTCCACTAGAGGTTGAAAGATGACCTATTAGGGTTTATAAGAACATTTTTAGGATATTTATTTGTTTAGTTCCTTCTGAGATTAATTTAGGTGCTGGTATAATCACTTCTTAAAAAGGAAATGGACTGTTTATTAACATAATGGTTTGGAACTTGAATTGGATGGAATCATACTTTTTTAGTTATTTCTGTTTGATTTTTTTTGTTGTCTAAATCAATGTTAGTAGAGGTAAAATTGGAGTGAGCCATAAATATTGATTTAGGTTATAGATGCTAGTGTAGATTGTTTATGTGATCATTAATTATCCACCATTTGAATTCTACTTTTGAATTTATTTGTAATTTGATCCTGGTATGAGCTTATTTTACTTTATATTGTCTGATTTTTATTCAGTGTTCATTTAAATGTGATTATGTTTGTGTTAACTTTCTAGTTGTTTCTTGTTTTCCATTTATCTGACTTTATTTGGTAAAAATATTGTAAGTATGTGAATGGATACTTTTTCTTATCATCAGGGTAGACTAGACCTATTGGTTAGCATGGACTATTTTGATTTGACCTTAACCCTAGTTTATGAGGGGTCTGGGAGGTGGTCTTTAGAATTAGTCTTGTTCTCTAGTATGTCTAGTTAGAATTTGTTCCTGGTTAGTGGTTATGTAACTTGGTGTATGCTTAAAATGAGATGTTTGGTTTTTGTTGTCTTATTCATTGAGTTGTTATTAGCTTTGATGATTTTTGAACTATGAGTATTGTTCTTCATGTATGATTAACTTGACTATGTTCTATATGGGATAGTTTTTTCCATTGGTATCTCTCATATCCTGATTAATGTTGGGTACGTGATTCTACCTGCTTTATTTTGGTATATGTGATGAATTTGGTTTAGGACTTTTGTTCATAATCATTCTAATCATTTTCAGTTGTCTTTATGGTCATTCAATATAATCATGGTATCGCTTTTTTTATGTGTTGATTGTCAATGCTATGTTCTTTCCAAAATGGTTTTCAATACATACCTTTATCCCTAAACCCGTTTTATATAACTTACTTTTCAAAAACAAGATGGCCAAGGTATAAATAGGTGCTATATGATGAGTAGGTTAAGGGAGGCCATGCTAGTGCCATTTGATTCCTGGTTCTTCAAAGTGACTTTCATGTAGTCACTTTGGCCCCCAAAATAACAAAATAAAGAACTCTCATCCCACCACATATTCTGCTTTTCAAAATTGTCCCTATGTAAGCCTTGTGTGCTAAATGATCATTCTTGAATCTTGATTTTAGTCTCAAACTAACTTGAGGTGAGTGTTTTGACCTTGTTCACCTCCTTCGTCCTTTGCCTATACTACGCAAGCATCTTGGTGAGTACAAGGAAAGGGAGTTGACTTATGAGACTAATTTTGGGATTCTTTTGCTTAATTAATCGTTCTCAATGTCCTATGTCTTGAAAGATTACCAAAGGTGAGGATAATGAGATGGAGTGGGGTCCAACCCAATTCTAATGAGTCCAAAGGTGTGAATTTATAAAGGGTTGAGGGACAGAGGACATAAAAATATCCTCCCAATTTGTTCTTTTTTATTTAAAAGGGTCAAGTCGTCTCTGTTGAGTTTTGGTTCTATTTTATATCCTCTTAGTTGTGTATATTGTAATGAATATTAGTTCTAAAAAAATTTGATTTATCTCTTATCATCTATGTTTGGCTTCAGTACATATTGGAATCTAAGTATTTACTTAATAAAGACTAAATATTAAAAATATTAATTAAGAATTGTATGTGAAGATTTCTTAGCTTGTTGGTTTACATGATCCCTAGTTATGTGCTATGATAGCATGTATGTTTTAATCTATATTGAGTTTACATATAAGCTACTTGTTAGCTCATTTTAATTTACCAAGTTTATTGCATGATCACATAGTTAAAAAGTAGTTATTTATAACAAACTGATAGTATGGTTTCTTAGTCACCTTAATGAGATAATCTAATTAAGAAATGAATGCATGTTGATACCTGAATTTGCCTTGTGATTTAGCGTGTTTATTATTTGTTGTCTATGTATATATATATATATATATATATATATATATATACCTTCTCAGATAATTAATTTACTATTTCCAATATGCTTTATCTGAGTCCTTACAGTATGCTTACTATACATTTATTTTTCTTGCCAATCTATAATTTGTAATTGGTTCAATTCAACTCCATTTCATGTAATTAAGTGTTCTTATGTTTTTAGATATCATGCCTAAAATAAATGTTTTGTGCCTCAAGTGTTAACTTAATATGATTAGTGAACTCCCTCCCCTAAAACCATCATGATGTCTTCTTATCTTTCTTTCTTGAAATTGTATATGAACCTACCTATTCTCTTCTCCCCACTGAATCAATATGCAAGACCTGGTCAAGTCTATTGGTTGAGGCCAGGTCTTTTTTACTGGGCTATAATTTTGGCTAGAAGAATAGGAGTGTATGATATCTGCTAAGCTAATCCTCTTTATTATTTCTTGACATACCTTTCCCATGTTTTTCTTAGTTAATCTTTGAAATCATTGCGTGCTGAGAATATTCTATAAGTAACATGATTAATTCCACATATTCCTGCTTCTATTGTATTGCCACTTTGCATCACAATGCATGACTTCCCATCCTCAATCCTTGCATAATAGTACATATTAACTTTTGACCATGATGTTGTCTGTCCATTTTCTCTCTTGTGTGTGATATCTGTAGGTTCATGATATAAACCTACTATTTGAATGTTCATATTGGGCTAATGATGTTTCTAGATAACTGTTGCATGTCATCATTCTTGTTCATTCTAAGTTATTTCATACATCTTATTTCTTTTCCTGTATATTATGATCATGTTGCATTACATAAGTCTACTGATTTTTCCCTTAGCTATCAGTCTTTTCTTGTTTAAATTTATATTGAAACTTGCTAACTCATTTTCTTTCCTTTGTGTTTAAAATTAGACTACATCATAGCCTATTTTTCCTTCTCCTTTCCCTTATTGTATTGAACCTGTTTTACTATTGTAAACCTTCTTTGTAATTGCCACTACTATATCTACTGAGTTATCTATGAATATATTAGTTGTCTTCTCTATATCTAGATTATATGTCTTATGCCTTCCTACTTTCCTCAGTCTTTTACATTAATCCTATGTCCCTGCTTGCTACATGCTTCCCTTTTCCCGTAGATGAATGCATTGTATAAATGCTCCTTTCCCCTTACCTTTATATATTGAACTTATCTTCTCCTTTAATAAGATGATTTTATTTCACCTCCATACAACTTTTTGGACCTTCTACTTCTTGCTATACATTAGTTATGATGGCCCTTTTAGCAAACTATATACCTATATCCCTCCTCCTCTATCTTTAAGTTTGAACTTTAGCACGTCCCTCTCATTTATTTTTTATTCTTATAGGTTGATATTACTTAAGTGGAAAGAATGTTAGGTGAGGTTTAATGTAGTATATATATAATGTATATTGTAAGCATGAATTTGGTCTTTTTTCTATTTTATGCCTTTTCTTCTCATAAACTCCTTATGTGTCTGTCTCTAGATTATGATAATTGAAATGTTTAGACTTGTTCCATTTTTATCTTTCATCACCTAGTTGATTAAAGATAAAAATAAATTGGCAGTTGTGTTTAATTATGTAAAGTAAGTATGCCTTTTGCAATTGGGCCAGACTGTATATTTTCTTGACCGATTGGCCCATCTTGCTTGGAATTAACCAATCTAGGCTTGTATTCACTTTATTCCAGTCACCTTTAATTGATTTAAATTCACTTTAGGCTCTTTATTGTTTTCTTAATACATTTCTTTGGGATCTTCTATATGCCTTTGGTCCTGGCCTAATTTCATTTTTTATATTTAGCTTTATTTGTGTTATGATATTATTTTCGATTTCTAATTTCCTTTTCTTCCTTTACATGTATGACTTGGGTTCTGGGATCTGTGTGTATGGCTATGTCCCAATTATTCGAAGTGTAGATTTGGTCCAAGCGAAGTCTTTCTTTATCTTTTTCTGTGTATTCTGTATTTTATGTTTGTATTTGAAATACTTGTATGGAATCTAGAAAGGTCCCAAGAGTGTAAATCTGCAAATTTCAACTAAATGAAAACAAAAGTTGTAATATAAATTATCTTTTTATTTTCTTTTTATTTAAAAATTTATAACTTAGGGATTTGAGTAAAAACAATTAATTCTTATTTTTCAAAATAATTATCCCAAACATAACTAATAAAAAGAATTTCAAGATATAATACATTGTAAATCACTCGTATCTTCAAAGGTACACTTGTGTCATATGTTTCAAAACATATCAAGAGATTCAAGAAAAATTACAAAAGTTTTTTTTAATAGGTGAAACACAAAATTCTCTTTTAAATCACATAGAACGTACACCAATTGGGATGTTCCAGAGGCGCCTTAACACCCTTCCTCGATACATTTACTTAGTCCTTACCCAGTTTTCTCTAATGTTAATTTTTGTTCTTGTTTTTAGAATTCAAAGTTAAAATCAAAGTTGTCTTAATTTTTTTAAAAAATATTAAGTGGCGACTCAGTGTTATTTTCAAATTATTTTAAAAATTGCTAAGGTTTTTAGATGATTTGACTATTAGCCATCACTATTTACTTATTTTAAGTTAAACTTTAACCCGATTCAAAAACCAAGAAGAAAACTTTAAGCCCAAAATCCATTCATATTTTGGATAATTGATCAAAGGAAGAGCTTTTTCATCAAACTTCTTCAAAGAGGTAAAACTAGGATTTTTTGTAGAGATTTCTCTGTAGAAGCTTGGTTGTGGATTTTTATCCATCAAAGTGCTTCTAATCAGGTATGTTGTCTATGAACAAGGACTCATTTCATCTTGTGCCCAAAAAACCTTTTCTAAATATGGTTTTGAAGATGTAGAAGCATGTTAGGGTTCTTGTTTATATCTATATACTATGATTCCATGAAGTGATGATTTACTTGATGATTTTGAGTTAGAATTATGAAGTTTCATGATGATTATTTAATTATGAAAATCCTCATGAGTTAGCATATTTTCATAATTAAGTTAAAAGAAAGATAGAAGCTTTGAGGTAAGAGTTGATGATTGTTTTCAAGTTTTAATCTTAAATCTTGAAGTCATAATTACTTCACTTACTAAATGATCTGAATTATGAATTGAAGCATCTTGAAATTGACTATTTTAGGTTATTAAGCTTAATTTAGGAGAATTGATAATTTTATTGCTAAATTGATGAGTTGTGAAGTGAGAAAATAATGAAGAGTATAATTTTACTATATTTTCTTGTTTAGGATAAATTGAGAGTTGTAGCTTGAAGAGTCTGAAAAGGGCTAGTGGTTCGTAAGAGGGTTTCCATTAGTTAAGAATCTTGAAATAGAGAGTTAAAGGTAGTAATTTTTTTTATGGGAGGAGTATTAGCAATGAGTGTTGACAGAGGCCATTATAGCCCAACTAACATAGTCTAACGTAGGGATTATCATTAATTTGGCCTATTAAGTTTTCCTGTAGTCTAGTTGGAAGTCTAGTTGGATCAACTATAGAGAGTGTCCTTCCCCTTTGGAAAGGTTCGGATCCCCTACACACAGGGCAACATGTGGACTTAATCACTTCATGCCTTGGGTATGTCAGTTATAGAAACTCCAAAAACAAGCTAAAATTGAATGTTTTGAAAGGAAGAGGAAGAAAGTTTGTTTTTAACTAAGTCTTTATCTTTTGTTCAAAACTGATGAATTAAGTTATTTTAGTTGAGTTTAGTTGAAATATCAGCTTTTTAACTAATTTCACTATAAAATTCTAAATTGTTTAATTGAGTTAGAGCTGAAGTTGAGATTCATGGTTCATGAATTACAAAGTACATATCATTATATCGTATGACCTTTTTTATGCCTTCTCACATACTTAGTACATGTTTTTATGTCGATTCTACTGTTTCTACATGTGTTAACCCCATGTAGGTTTTTCTAATTGCCTGTACATTCAAGGTTGACATTGCCTACATTCTTAGAAGACTAGAAGATTGGTAAGTCCTCACTTAATTCGAGGGAAAGATATGGAGTTATTTACTTATTTATCTAGATCTTGGGCATTAGTTAATTTATTTTTTATTTCATTTTTAGAGACTAGCTACTAAACTCTTGTGTTAGCAGTCCATTATTTAGCTAGTAGAGGCTTTCAAACTGAGATGTATTGGTTTTGAGACTTGATTTATTGATTCTTTTATTGAGATTATTTATTGATTATTCTAAGGATCTTATTACACTTTTGATATTATTGTTATTTTTTTAACTGAGTGAGGTGAGTAGGGATATGCATGTTCCAAGAGGTTCTTCCAAGCTTGCTAGGGCAACTTAGTGGATAAGGATGTCGGTCATGACGACGTGATAAGCTTCGGGGAATGATAGTGGTTGTGTAGGATTTTATGATGCCAACACAACAAAAAAACATGCCTTATTTGAATACCAAGAAGTGTAAAATGCGATGTTCAAGCCTTGGTCATGTCCTAAATTTTCCACCATCCCACGCAATTCAAAGAAACTTTGATCTCAAGTTGTGGAGGAAATTGAAATCTTCAAAGTGGCTAGATAAACTGGTAAATTGATGGTTTGTAAGTTTAATTTTTATTCTTGCTTTTAATTTTAGATTTCATGTTCTTGCATTGTTTTATTGTAGAGTAGGTAGGATTAGAATTTTTTACTAATACAAAACTTTAGATATTGTTGAAATGTTTGATTTTGTAGGTTAAAATTAGATCTACACTAACACTCAAGAAGCTAAATCGGAAACCTACAAGCCATTTTGGGCCTTAGTCAATGCCCATGGACAAGGTTCTAGTCATTTTGGCAAGACAAATGCCAATTCAGTGACCAAAAAAGATAATTAGCGATGAACCAAAATTTCCAGTGAGTAGTTGAAGCTTAGAGAAAAGTTGTTCTTCACGAACGTGGTCTGCAACCACAAACACAATATTTGATGAAAATTTCTCTTCGAGAATGCAATAGTGGACTACTAATGCAATAACAGAAGGACTTTGAGTGAACTTAAACACTGTAAAACTACATAGAATTAAAATTAGTAGTTCAAACTATTGCCTCATTTATCAGAAGAAAAAAGAAAATCATACGGATCACCAGTGTCAATTTAGATTCCATCAAGTATACTTTTTGTTCATCATCAAGCTATGTGCTCCAATCTCATTCAAATTTTAATTATTCCTTCTTTTTTGGAATTTTCAATGAGGAGAAAGTGGTAAGTAGAGCTTAATTTTTTATCTATGATTTTGAGTTGTTGTGTGGTTTTTATTGTGCAAAAAGTTAAAAATGTGATTTGGTTGTTGCATGTACTATTTAGGGGTAAAAGTTTGTGCAAATTTGAGTCCGATTGGACTAAGAAAAGATTCCCCAAAGTGTTGCCTACCAAGTGTTCGACAAAAGTGCTAAGAGAAAATTTCAATCTGGGAAAATTTTCTTCTCTACGCATGCAAAGAATGAAAGTTATTTGACCTCTACGAACGCGTTCAAAATCCCTCAAAGGAGTAGCACTAAGGCAGATGACCCTCATGAATGTACCCTGTCGATCGCGAAGGCACAAAAGGCAGTCTTAACAGAAAATAGTATCTTTATGGAGCCTTGCTCGAAACTTTTTCATCCCAACCATTTGGCTTAAATACTTCCTAATACATTCTTTCAAGTGTACACAAGAGCTTTAACATTTGTCTTGTTTTTGTAGGAGTTTTGAAAAAAAAAATGGATTCTGCACATAATGAGATAGAAGAGGAAATTTCAATTAAAGATTAATTTGAGGAGCACTATGATGGTGACTGATTTTTATCCTCAAAATGTGAGATGTTTTATGATATATTGTTATCCAATCCACTCATTCGTGAGTAAGGGATCACTATGATGGACTAATAAAGAAGATATTGGACATTTTTGAACAGGTAGTACAAACTAGATGGATGTGTTTAGAACTTGAGCTAGTTGAAGCAAACTATACAGTAGTTACTGAGTTCTATGCCAATGCTTCTCTGACTAATTTTAACAAAACTTTGGTTAGTACTATGCAAGGGATATTAGTTAGTTTCAACATCATGATCATAAATTAACTATACAAGCTACCCAGTGAAGATAATATGGTGTACAAAGCTACAAGTTAAGAGATTAGGAGCTAATATTTTGTTGACACACTGCATTATGGAAGATACTAAGGTGGATAAAAGAGAAAAAAAGGGTGACTCTCATGATTTCATGTCTTATGCCAAAACTTGGCTTTCCATTATATTTGTAAGGATCATACCATCCACCCACCACACAAACGTGACACCAAATAGAGCCTTGACTAGTTATTCCATTATGGATGGCATTAAGATAAATGTGGGGGCTTATATTGTTGATAAGATGCGTGAGGTAGAAAAAGGGAGAACTAGGGGCATCTTCTTCCCTTATCTAGTCACTCAACTATGTGATGCTATTGGGGTGTTGAGGTTCCCTACTTATGAGATACAGAAGCCAACCAGACCTACTTATCCTTTACTAAAAATAGGGAATCCATACCAATCAAAGAACAAAAGAAAGATAAATGTAAGTTCTTCTTCCTTCATGAAGTTCTCTTTGAGGATGGTACTGATGCCATGACACACCGGCAGTTGAAGTATAGTCACCTAACTACATAAGGCCACTACAGTTTAGGCCTTATTCTATTCTCTACCTGTCTAGCTAGATGCATGGGGGGGATGCACACATTAGGTAGTTGGTAGTTGGACTTCCTACCGGTTCCCTTAGCACTAATACCCTGGAAGATTTTGAGACCACACCATCACTAGAAGGAGTAGTTACAACAAAAAAATACCTAAGGTAGATTCAATCAAAAAAAATCTAGAGATGATGAGTCGTAGGAATAGAAATCGAGAAAAGATAAAGATTGTTCTGAGGCCAGGAGAGAAATAAAAGCAAGTTCCCTAAAAAGATCATTAATAGGCTTTGATTTATCTACGGCCTAATTTAGTTTAATGATGATGATGTTTATGAGTTGGTGTTTCCCAAAAATTCTAATTTAGAATCACAGACTTTTCAGGAAGTTCCTCTACATTCTCACTTTTTGTGCTTATGTAGTGAGGGAACTACAATGTTTTATGTTAGGGGTGTAGGGTAGTTTCTTGATTGTATTGCTAACAAGTGTGGATATATTAGTTTTTGTTGATGTTTATATACTATCATTTTGTGAACTAATGTTTGTTTATTTATTTTTATTTATTCTTAGTTTTTTTCTTGAATTAGTTTGTAGTGTTGTGTGACAATCCTTGATAATAGATAGAGTGAAGATTTTTTTATTAGAAAATGTCACTTTATTTTGTTTTTGTAGTATAGGTGTAGAAAGTAAATGGCTAGTTTGTACTAGTGAGTAGTCTCCATATTGAGTCGACCCTTCCAAAAATGTTATGGATATTGGAAATCAAGATGCATGAGAATTAAATGGTTTTGTGACAATTTTTTTAACTCTTTTTGTGACTCTTGATTCACTAGTTGGTAATTTCTTGATAATTTGATCTTGACTCTAATTGTCCTTTTGTAGGAAGTGAAATTTATTCATCTTGAATAATTCATATGCCATGTGTTGTGAGTTTTTATCTATAATTCTTTTGGTACTTGTGTTATATAGAACTTGACCAGTTAGTCTTTTAGTGTCAGTCTTAATTGAGTTGGTTGGAGAAATGATCTTTGGCCGTCTTTGTGATTTTTTTGAACCTGCTTGAACTAATTAGCCTACCCTTGCATTATGTTTTTATCCCTACTACCCCATTTGAGCTTTAAACCTTTACTTTGGAAAATATATTACAAGCCTTAATCCATTCTTGAATTGACCCTCTTTTGAACCTTTCCCTCCTTGAGTGCTAAAAATGAAAAGTTAGCCTAAAATCCTAAGGTTGGGTTGCAGGGTGATCTAGAGGATATATTTGATGGTTTTGTGAAATTGTTTTTGATAATGAATGAAAAATATGGTGTGGTGTTCAAGGAGGGTGTAGTCACTATTATGCTAAATTCTTATCCTACACGTCCTTGAATCTATATTACAAGATTTAAAAAGTCCTTGTGGGATCTCCAACTAAACACTTTTGAGTTAGTGTTGAAATAAAATAAGGGCAATCTTACGGTATGATACTTGTGCCATTTGAATTCTTTTTTGAGTGTGAGTGTTGTTCTTTCATCCCTTGTATTCTTGTTGTCTATAGAGTGTATTTTTGGACTTTGTTTGTTGTGAGGGCCTATGAATTAGGAAGGATTGGTGGTGTTGATACATTATGAAAGTAAGAAATCAAGCATATGTTGTGAAATAGTATCTTTAAGTAACCTTTTGAATTTATTTGTTGTCATTTAGTCAATTCATATGTTCTGTTGCATTCTTGAATATGTGTTGAAATGTGGAAGGTGTTGCTCATGTGATGGTTGACTTATTTTTTGTGCCAATCAAAGCCATGAAATTTGTGTTTGTTTTGGATAATGTGGAGTGGGAGTAATGAGTTGTTCTTTGCATTTGAATTGGTGTACCCTATTGCTATGATTGTATTTGTTTTCTTGAGGAAAGAAAAAGTTTAAGTTGGGGGTGTTGATAAGTCGTGAAATTATAGCTTTTCAAAATCTTATTTTCGATAATTTTGAGGTTTCTAATCATCACTTGAGTTTTTTTTTTTTTTTTGTGTTAAAAAATGATAATTTTCATGTTGGATTGATAAGAAGAACTATGGATGAAAAGAGACCAAAAGCGGAGCAAAATGGATAAACTAGACTAGAATGATCACTGCCAGTTCACCATTCATTACGAAAACTCTAATGTACCATGAATGCATTCAACACTGTAGTTAAATCTTCGCGAATGTGGAGAGTCAACCAGGAAAATAGTGAAGGATCAAATCAAAGTTCTGCGAATGCAGTAATAAATTGCGAACACGGTGAAGGGTGACTCAGCCAATGGAGGACAGATTTAGAAGTTCGCAATATAGATCCCAATTTTGCATATACTCCATCCGCACTCATTGAACAATTATTTACGCTTCAAAAGAGGAAAGAACACTACACCTTGGGTTGAAGATTTGGACTAAAGCTATTAAAACATTTATACCCATTTCTTCTTCCTTTAGTTTTATTGCATATTTTTAATGTGGAGGTTGCATATCTTGTTTATATATTGTTGATAGACATAATTCAATATTTATTCAATTGGTTTTGATTATACTCCTTTCTTTTATATAAATTGATTACTTGTTTATTTTTTTATGGGTCTTGTAGATCTAAATCGTTGCGTGTTTGATTGCTTTCCAAAGGGAGTAGCTATCCCAGGACTTGACCATTTATCTTAATTTAACTTGAAAGAGTAAATTTGGATTGGTATATTTGATTTTGCATAACTTGAGTATTTTACTCATTAATGGATTTGAGCTGGAAATGGAAGAATCCTAGTGTAGCTTAATTGGGTTGTGTTTATGCTCCTTAACTTGATTCGAGAGAAAAAAAAGGTAGGTTCATTAGTGTTCAAAGTAATCTAGAGGCACATGCTTTTTAGTGTTCTAAATAAGATAGTAATCCATTAGAAACCAAGGCTAATCTTTAAACCCATCTCTAATCAATTTATATTTTGTTTAATATGATGGATCATCGATAGGATAAATTACCTTAATTTAGTCTTATTTTTGTTTGGATTATGAAGCTATGGGTCAAACCTTTGTTTTATTAATAGTTTTTATTTTTGATACCCTTTTCTATTTATCCCCCCTTTATGTGTTAGATTCATTCAAGTTATAGTAAATTGCTTTAGTTTTTTATCTTACTCGATTGCTTTTTTATTGTTCCTCGTGAATTTGACCCCGATATAATAAGTTGGGTAATTATACTTGAAAATGTTCACATACACTTTCAATTGATTTCAGAGTGTAATTGATCTTATCAATTTTATCTCCATTGTTGAGGAATTAATTAGCTGATTCACTATTTGAGTATTTTTTACTCACTTATTGTTGTATACGTGGTTTGAATTTTACTCTATTGTTGTTTGTGACTTGTTGTAGGAGACAACAAGAGTCAATCCAATGCTAACCTTAGAAATCTTAATGTCAATCTGAACGCCAATATGAATGCTAATCTTAATGCCAAACCAAATCATAATCTAAATATTGATCCAGACTTGAGGTTGGGGTTGAACTCGATGTGGTATCTAGTGCAATCAAGTTGCCTCCTGCAGAACAAAATGTTTAGTTCCACATGAAAAGTACTATGCTGCAGTTTTTATAGATGAAAGGATTTTTTGGAGGGCCAGCACATGAGGATGCACACTAATATTTGAGGCATTTTTATGAGGTGTGAAGTCCTTTCAACATTGCTAAAATTTCTTAGGAGTATGTTCAGATGCGCTTTTTCCCATTTTCTATAATAGGAGAGGTTCCATTACATCTTGGGGTGAATTGCAAGATGCATTCATTGAGAGATTCTTTCCACACTCTTGCATGTTGCAACTCAAGGATGCCATAATCAACTTCAAACAGGATGTTAATGAACCATTGCAAGAATTGTGGATACGCTTAAATAAGATTTTGCTGCAGTTTTAGAATCATAGGCTTCTAGATGTTTTTCTTTTGCAAACATTCTACCTATCAAGTAAAGTAGTTTCTAATAAATTATAAAAGCCGAAAAAATACACTTTCTATAGTGGGGTAGGTAGCATTTTTACAATTAAAGAAAATAAAAAATAACAAGAATTACCCAGAAAACTAAACACCACGAACTCCAAAAATCACCCCCGCAACTCCCGTAATTACCTCTTGACTTAGAACACGAAGAACTCATCTCACAACTCAAGGGAGAACTGAAAAAGGAAGACTCAAATGCTGGAAATGAGAGGGGTGAAGACCTATTTATAGAGAGTTGAGGGCCTCTTTCACGACCCGATTCCTCAGATCATGATGGCGCCTACTATACCACCAGTAGGAGAACCAAACCATGTAGTCCATAGCCGAAACGGAGGACTATTACAATTAATATAGAAGAATATGAAAAGAAATATTAAAGGTAATAAAGAATTACGGGATACACCCAAGACCCGATGTCAATGTCAAAAC
>JBDJHY010120948.1:0-13679 GCA_039654485.1 Withania somnifera
AATTATTTATTACTTATCCTATCAGCTAATATTGTGTATTTTCTCTATTCTTTTACTTCTATGACCTATTTTCGTTATCTCTCTATTTACTACTTTTATATTTTATATGGGCCCAGTCAGCCGATGATGCCTATTAGGTACCCGATTGCTTCGGCTATGTATGTATGTATGTATATATATATATACTTATCACTTTGGATCTTGTATTTCCTTGACAGTCTATTGTAGTGGTTCATGTATTAGATACTAGGTCTTGGGAGTTCTTTTATTATATTTAGACTTCCTTTTACCCTTTTTCCTTTTATACTTATGTTTTATCTTTCACTTTAATTATATTCTAGGTTTTCATCCTTGTTCGGTGGTTCACCTACGGTGCCTTGTAGGTTGCCTCATCACCTGAGAATATGGGTCATGATAATTGTCACTGTCACTACTACCTCCACCACCGTCATTACTGTCATACTTATTTCAACCACCATTACCACCGTTGTCGATCTCTTCTACCAACCAAATCCACTATCAACTAGTACTGCCGATAACTACCACCAATATATCATCAACCACCACACCTTCTTTTGTTGCAGCCACCACCAACAATACTGCCAACTACTTTCATCAGCCAATTTCACCATCACCACCACGACCACCAATACCAGTCACCATCATCGCAACAGTCACTACTACACCAATCTCTTCTACTATCACAACTGCCATCACCACAATTACTAGTCATTAACACTAACCATTACCATAACCACCACTGCTATGGATTATCTCCAATTCCACTAGCAAATAATATTTTATTTTTATTAAATAATATTTTTATTTTATTAAATTTATACTTTTTTAGTATTTAATTATTTTTTATTTAAATTACATATTTTCTATGTTTAAAAATAAATAAATCATGCATATTCAGATGTTGAACAAAAAGCAATCTGAATCATGTAGTATTTAGATCAAGATAGAATATTTAATCATTCAGGTATATACATTCAGATTTAGACATCTTAATTTTAATAAAAAATAAATGAGGCGTAAGTATTACTTGCGTAAGAGCTAATAATTTTTTTTGAAAAACTGATAGAGATTCATCACATCATTGTCCAAAGGGTAAAAAACTGGTAAATAAAGATATTAGGCGTTGATCATGCCAACCCAGACTTAATGTGTGACATGTTCACCCATCTATTTGTGATGATGATTTTACAACAAAAAGTGGATTTAAAATGGCAATTACTTATTTATATATTTTACGATTTTTCATTCGCCCACTTTTACATAAATAATTCGATTTAACTGCTTAGCAAGCAAATCATAATGCATGCACTACTGTAGATGCATATTTGGGAGTGAAAACTCAGTTTTTTACTACCAACAAATCCATCTTATAACATCTGTTCCTTCATTTTAAACTCCTTGCTTTCTTTTTGTCTATTAGTGAATTTGTATGCGTTTTGCACGATTATAAAAAATGATAATATGTTAATAATTTTAATAAATATTATATAAATAAAAGAGTGTATGTATGCATATATTGTATTTCTAATATATAATTAATTTTATAGAGAAAATTAATTCGTTAGAATATTTCGAACAAAATCATAAGTTACTATTTTGAACCAAAAGTTTTATAGACCTACGACAATTAGAAATGTATATAAAGTACAAAATAAAGAGAGTATATATATAGTAAATAAATAATACAACATCTTTCTTACGATCTTATATAATTATTTTTAAAAAGTACGAAATCAGTGCACAATCTTTCAAGCTCTTGTCAACATTCACTTCCACAAGCCAATTACCATTCAATAACCTTTATCTTGTACTGCAAGTCAAACTAAAGCATCAACATAAAAAGCATTGAAAAATAACTACTTTAAAGTCTAATATGATCATTTCTACAAAGTCTAATAATATCTTTATTTGTAGGACCAACTGAAATGCCAACTAACACAATGAATGTGAAAGTTATGGAAACAATGAAATAAGAACCATTAAGTTTGTTAATTGAGATATTCATTATTCTAAATAAAAATAAAGAAATGGAAAAACTATCAATAAATAAATAGAATTCTTAGTCAATAACTTTAATAAAGATGTGAAATTCAAGAGAGTCAAGACATTATTTTGTAGATTTTAGTGTTGTTTGAAACTTATAATAATGGATTTGTAATTGAAAGTTTATTAAAAAAATTTTATTTAGAGATTCTAAGTAAACAAAAGGCCAAGAAAAAGGGAGAAGAAAGATAAATATGCCTAAAAAATTTATGTAAAATATAAAATAAGAGAGAATGTATGAAGAAAAAAATTAATACAACTCCATGCTTAAGACCTTAGTCATTAAAAAATAAAAATATAAAAAGAAGAAAGAATGCGCAATCTTTCATATTGTTGTTGACACTTATTCCCACAAGGCGATCATCCTAATAATTTTCATCTTATTCTTCGATTCTGAAGGCTTACATTCAGCATAAATGATCTAACAAACTAGATTATACGTAAATCGTAAATGAGAATATACTTATTGTTCACGTAGCAAAAGCAGAAGTCTTGATTGAACCACAGGTGAAATTACTGGTCGATAGTGGTTGTCACATTGTGTTGGAGCAACCCCTGTATCAAAATCTTTACCCTAATAATTGCCACAGAGAGAGAATGGAGGTGGAATATTATATTTATTGTATTTTTTATATTCAATCCCTTAAAAGTAAACCTTATGTGTACTTATATAGGAAAATAATAGAGTTAACTTAATTACCCTAATGGGCCATAAAAGCACCCCTTATTGGTGGCCAAACTTCGTACATCTCCCACTCACACATAATAAGGGTGCTTTTCCAATGTGAGAACATATTCACATCTCATCTCCATAATTGTTGATACGTGTACGTATAGCACCTACCCATCCCGGCCTTTCACAAGAAGCCAGGCTATGGAGTTGCAGGCATTACAAGATATCATGTGGAAGAGTGATTCTTGGGGAGCCCTTTTCAAGCTACTCAAAAGGTATTCAACCTATGAAAAGCTTATGAGTTGCATGATGTGTGTACCCCAGAACTTAAGGGGCCAAATTGAAGATTCCAAAAATTTGGGGACTACTTTAAGATTCCAAACCAAAGTGACATTATTGCAAACTTATAATAAATATAAATATTAGAGTGTAGTATTTGTCAGTAGACTTTTGATGAAAATATTTAAACTCCTTTGAGAGCTTAGTTCTTAGCATAGTATTGCTTTTAGACGTATTCTAGCGTATCTGTAGTGAGTAATTATGGGTGGATTTCCTTAGTTGCAACCATAACTTTTTTCACATTCAATCAAAGGTTTCCATTTTGTGGATTTTAATTTGGTTTTAGTTGATTTCTTGTAGGGAATTTATCGTAACCATTGGTTCAATTGAAAGTGAGGTAACCAGTCCCTTGTTGTTCATAAGCTAGTGAGATTATTGTAAGTTTTCAGATATCTTTTCTCTTTGTTTATTTATCCCCCATTTTTATATACCTTATATACTGATCTTCATTATTTGGTATAAAAGCTTAGGCTAGTAATTCCATCAAATTACCATCCTCAGTTCATAAAAAAGAAAATTCAAAAAAAGAGGAGGGAAATTTAAATTTTTTGAATTTTTTTGGAGAATTTTGAGTTTCTGTTTGAATTTTGTGTTTCAAGCATTATAATCTTGTTCCCTTAGTGTTCTTAGTTACGTGTCTTCACTTTCGCGTCAATCCATGTTGTTTTGGGTAAGTCACCATTATTGGCATTGAAGGTTTAGAAAGGGTTGAAATTTTGAGCATGTTTTGGGCATAAAAAGTAGTGGGGTTTGATCCCCATAGATAAGGGTGCACGTGGTTGACATTTGGTGTAAAATGGAGTTCGTTTGAGGGTGGTTGGGTTTTAAAAATTTGCAAGTGTTCTTCATATCTTCATGTGAAGAAGATGAAGAACTAGTGCATTTCATCCGTCATCCTCAAGTCAAAATATTATTTTGGTTTTAAAAATTTGAAAATCTTATTTTCCAAGTCATTAGGACTCTAGATATAAAATTTCGTTTGATTCCGGGTTGATTTGGAGGGGTTTGAAAAATTGGTGTTCTTGGTGTGGGTCATATCTTAATAATTGAAGATCTTGAATTTTGGTATTGTTTGATCCACATTAGGTGTGTTTTGAGTTAAAAAGGGTGTTAGTGCATGTGAAATTAACATTGAGGGCAAGTACAAGGTCACAATTACAAGAGGGGGACCACAAGAAAAAATCCCGCACAGGAACCTAGGTGTACTGTCCGAGATGGTACTACCTTTGCATAGAACGGCAGTGCGCCACCCTAGAAGGCGGTCAGTATAGGTCGGATGGCGGTCACCACCCTCTGTACTGCGGTGGGAGGTTGGTTAACACCAAAAGTTTCTGCCAAAGACAACAGTGGGGGTGCTTAGACGACGGTCTATCCTCACTCACGACGATCAAGGTTGATAAAAATTAGCCCCAAACTTGTTCTAAACAACTTGGAATCCATGTCTTTCAACTCAATTCAAGGTTTAATACTATAGATTACATTTTAATTCCTAGTTTCCTTTCGTGATTTAGAAAGCTAGTTCATAACTAGTACTTAGTCTACTTAGTCGTTAATTCGTTCTTAGAGTCCATTTCTTTCATACTATTTCATTCAAGCTCTTCATTATTTACATAATTGTTGCAACTTCTTGATTTAAGTATGGTTGTTCCTTAATATGTTGTGTGTCTGTAAGGATCCGTTCTTCCACAAAACTTGAAAACCTTGAGTTGTTTGTGAAAATCTAGTTCTCTATCAACTTCGGGAACAAAACCTAAGAGGTTAGTCGAGTGAAACATACGAGTGAATGTGAGGCTTTTGCTACTAACTTGGTTTTGTTTTTGCAGGATACAATGTCACAACAACATTTGGAAATAATTCAAGAAGGGGAGAGCTACGGGCACACAATGGAGTCTCTTAGCAAGCAAATGACCCAAATGTTCGGGGCCGTAACAAGTATAAGTGCTAGGATGGATGTTTTGGAGAGTAACCAAAGCGGAGGTGTATCATCACACCCTGCTCATGATGAGGGTCGGGGTAGAGATGTGTTTACATCTCCTATAATTTCCCCACTATTGGAGATGAATAGATAGCGATAAGCGAAACACCCATGCAACAACTTACCAACTTTCATATGAGTGCCAATCCCATTCCGAGACCAAGAACTCCACACCCATATAACAATCCGCCCATATCACCACCAGATCCACACATATGACCAACCACAAAGGTCACCATAAATCCCTCCCTAATTCACACAACATACACCTATGTATGAGCACTAGCCACTTAATCCACAAATAACTACCACCCTATCTCCAAATATACATCACCAAGACCGCTAGTATAATAGCCCAGCATATGAATACCATGATGAAGGGTATGGTTATGGAATATTTCCTGAGGATGATGGTTATGAAAGTTTCCATAACTATGGAGGTAGGCAAGGAGGAGTTAGGGGCTGGGGTATAAACCAAGGCATGGGAATCCATAGCCATGGAGGTATAGTAGATGGAACCAGGGTAGAGGGGATATGATGGGGGCTTTGGAGGAGCCACATGGTGGAGAAAATAAAAGAAGAGGCAATATCGGGCGTGACATCAATACCATAAAGCTCACAATATCCACCTTCAAGGGAGGTAGTGATCTGGAGGACTTTATTTCCTGAAAACTCTAAAATAAGAGGACTTTCCTCACAAATAATTTTATAGAAGCGATGAAGCCCCAATATTCCATTACCCAGTTCGAAGGATACACTTCAACTTGGTGGGAAGCATAAGTAAGAATGAGAGCCATGAATAAGAACTTTGTAATTCCTACTTGGCCAGAATTTCTAGCACTGATGGAGGAGAGGTATGTTCCTCCCAATTATCTTGGGGACATGCTTCAAAAGGTGTATGCACTACACCAAGGTTCCAAAAGCTTGGAAGAATACCATGATGAGTTTGAACGGTTGAGAATGAAGGCCAAGCTTGAGAAGCCAATGCAACACATAGTGATACGTTTTACCAGTAGGCTAAGGGATGACATCTCAAAGCCTATGCGACTTAAGAACTATCACACATTGAATGAATGCTTCCTCGACACAAATAAACTTAAAGTAGATTTGAAGGCAGCAAAGAGTTACAAGCGCAATGGCACTTCTGCATTGTGGAACAAGGGAAGTGCGAAGTGGAAGTCACCCTCTAACTATAACACTTCTAAAGAGGGTTGCTAGGGAGTACAAGAAAAGGGTGAATCCAAGGCTTACTTTAAGCCCAAGGACGACTACAGAGCCCGCGAAGGTAAGGTTACTAAACCCTTTACTCTAGGACTCTCTACTATACGATATTTTTAGTGTCAAGGTCAAGGACACATTACAAGTAAGTGTCCTAATTGGAGGGTGGCCATATCCTTTCGAGAAGGGTACAGAGGGAAGTGATAGTGAGGAAGAGAATGAGTTAGGTAGTGAGTGGATGGGGGGGATAATAGGACCTATTGTTGGGATTATGATGAGATGATTCAATCCTTTAGATGATGAAGACTCCAAATTCATATCCGAGAGAAAAGACTTGTAATGTGTAGTAAGGAGTCTAATGGGTGATATGAAAAAGGAGGCGATGGGTTAAAGAGAGAACTTATTCCATACTAGGTGCAAGGTCTGAAGGGATATATCCTCATTGATCATAGATAGTGGGAGTTGCACCAATGTAATAAGTCAGTCGTCAATTGATCATTTGTAGCTAGCCATACTAAAACTCCCAAACCCTTACAAACTATAGTGGCTCAATGACAGTGGTGAGATGAAAGTATTGAAGCAAACAAGTCGTGAATTTAGTATAGGCAACTATCATGACGAACTTGTGATTGATGTAGTACCCATAATATCTTTTCACCATTAGCTTGGGAGAACTTGGCAGTTTGATCGAGATGTGACTCACTAAGGAAGGAATAATAAATAATCCTTCACCATTGAGGGGAAGAAGCATGTACTTGCTCCTCTAACTCCTTATCAGGTAAGTGAGGATTACCGATTGATGAAAGAATTGAACAAAAGGACCAAGGTACTTAAAGAAGGTGTAGGGAGTGGAAAGCATCAACAATCAATTGTGGCTACGAGTACCAAAGTATGTATGTTAACTAATCCTAATAAGTTCTTAAAAGGGGTTGATAAGGGGTGTGACTTAGTGTGCCTTGTCAACACTAGTTTATTGCTAACCGCTAACTAAGATACTAGAACTTTGCCTAGTATCTTATCTTCTGTTTTGCAAGAATGCACTGTTTTATTTCCTGAAGTGATGCCGAGTGGGTTGACACCCTTAAGAGAGATTGAGCACCAAATAGACTTTATGCTGAGATCTTAAATCCTGAACAGGACAACTTATAGAAGCAACCTGGCTGAGACCAAGGAACTCCAAAACCAAGTAGAGGAGTTATTGAACCAATGTTTGATCAAAGAAAGCCTTAATGTTTATGCTACTCTTGTCATTCTTGTTCCTAAGAAGGATGGAAGTTAGGGAATGTGTATGGACTGTCGGGAAGTCAATTAAATCACTATCAAATACTGAATCCCATATCCTAGTTGGACGACATGTTAGACGAACTTAGGGGATCAACTATCTTCTCAATAATTGATCTTCGAAGTGGGTATAATCAGATTTGCATGAGACCAGGAGGTGAGTGGAAGACAATCTTCAAAACAAAGTTCAGGTTATATGAATGGATGGTTATACCTTTTGGCCTAACTAATGCACCAAGTACCTTTATGAAACTCATAAACCACATTTAAAGCCACTGATATATGAGTGTGTCATCAGTTATTTCAATGACATACTTGTCTATACCCGATAGCTGGAGGAACACATGCAATATCTGAGAAACGTATTTGAAATATTATTAAGAGAGAAACTTTCTGTGAATCTCAAGAAATATTCTTTACGGGTCTTCAACCAATTCTGGCGCCAGCGGCAATGCCTCAGGAATCCCTAGCTGTTCTTGTTGTTCAACAGCAGATGTGAATTAAGTTGTATTCCTCCAATTTGTTGTTAGTATTTCTATATTTGAAGTTGATTAAGAAAATATTAAGGCCATTAAATCTTGGTCAACCCCCTCTACTGCTACCAAAGTCCATAGCTTTTATGAGTTGGCGAGTTCCTATAGGCAGTTTGTTAAAAAATTCATTACTTTAGCAGTTCCATTAACTGGGCTAATCAAGAAGGATGTCCCTTTTATTTAGGGAGAAGAACAAGATAAGGCCTTGAAGTCTATCTTATGTTCAACACATTGCTTCAACTTCCCAACTTTGAATAGATGTTTGAAATCAAATGTGATGCCCCGGTGGTTGGTATTGGCAGTGTTATAATGCAAGAAGGTAATCCCTTGGCCTATTTTAGTGAGAAATTGAAGGGGGATGCCTTGAACTACTCTACCTATGACAAAGAACTCTATGCGCTTGTACGGGTATTGGCGAAATGGCAACACTATTTATGGAATAAGGAGTTTGAGATATAAACTGACCATGAGTCTTTAAAACATCTCAAGAGTTAGTCAAAATTGAATAAGTGACATATAAAGTGGGTGGAGTTTATTGAAACATTTCCTTATATGATCCAATACAAGCATGGTAAGGACAATGTAGTGGCAGATGCTCTATCACGACGGTTCATGTTGTTCAACACTCTTGTGTCTAATCTAATTAGTTTGTAGAGTCTGAAGAAATTTGATCCTATGGATTCATACTTCGGGGACAAGTATCAAGAACTTAGTCAAGGAAACCAGGTTGACAAGTTTTAGTTTCTTAATGGGTTCTTGTTTAATGATGGGAGAATTTTTATGCCCAAGAGCTCGTGGAGGGAGTTATTCGTGAAAGAAGATCATAGTGGAGGTCTGATTGGTAACTTTGGAGTCACTAAGACTCTTGATATGCTGGCCGAACAGTTTTATTATCCCAATATGAGGAAAGATATGGAGCACATATGCAAATAGTTTCTGTACTGTAAATAGGCTAAGTCAACAAGCGAAGCTCCAGGTATGTATACTTCCCTTTCGACTCCTAGTGGGCCTTGATTTGATATTTCCATGGATTTTGTGTTGGGACTTACTAGGACTAATAAGGGCCATGAAAATATTTTTATAGTTGTGGATAGGTTTTCAGAGATGTCACATTTCATCCCTTGTCATAAGACTGATGATGCTCCTTATTTGGCATCCTTGCTTTTTACTAGTGCTGTTAGGCATCATGGAGTACCCAAGACTATTGTTAGTGATAGGGATCCTAAATTCCTTAGCTATTTATGGAAGTGTTTTTGGGGTGTAATTGGCACTAAACTCTTGTTTTCTACTTCTTGTCACCCTCAAACTGATGGGAAAATAGAGTAGTTAATAGAACACTTGGTAATATGTTGCATTATGTTATTAGAGGTAAACCAACTTCTTTGGAAAAGCGACTGCCCTTAGTTGAATTTGGATACAATAGGTCATTTCAATCCTATATTAATATGACTTCGTTTGAAGCCTGCTATGGTTTAACCCTTTACTGCCTCTTACACTAACCCTTTTGTCTAGTGGTTCTGTCATAAGTCTAGATGCAGAGAAGCAGGCAACAGAGATGTTGAAGATCCACACTTAGGTAATGGAGGCTCTTGACCGAACCAGCACAAAACTATCCCAAAAGAAAACCAGGGTAGTAGGAGGTTTTTGTTAGCAAGGATATTGTGTGTGTAAAATTTCAAAAGGAGAGATTGTCACACAAATACAAGGGGAAGCTAAGCCCCAGAGGGGACGGTCCATTTCAGGTACTCCAGGGCATCAACAACAATGCCTACAAACATGATTTGCAAGGTTAGTATGATATCCATGATGTGTTTAATATTGCTGACTTGTATCCTTGTGGTGTAGGTGAACGCATGGATTCCAGGACGAATCCTTTTCATGAAGGGAAGGATGATACGAGCACGGATAGCACCTACCCATTCCGACTTTTCAAATGGAGTTAGGTTAAAGAGTTACAGGCACTGCAAGCTATCATGTGGAAGAGTGATGCTTGGGGGCCCTTTTCGAGCCACATAAGAAGGTATTCAACCTATGGGATGCTTGTGAGATGCAATATGTGGGTACCCCAGAACTTGAGGGGCCTAATTGAAGATTCCAAAACATTGAGGGCTATTTTGAAGATTCCAGAACTTTGGGGCCAAAGTGCCATTATTGTAAACTTGTAATAAATATAATATTGAAGTTTGCAGTATTTGTTAGTAGAATTTTTAGAAAACATTTAAACTCCTTTGGGATCTTAGTTCTTATCATAGTATAGCTTTTAGACGTATTCTAGCACAATTCTAGTGAGTAATTGAGGGTGAATTCCCTTAATTGCAATCATAACTTCTATTCGCATTCAATCAAAGGTTTCTATTTTATGGATTTCAATTTTTTCCCTTGATTGCTTGTAGGGAATTGATCATAACCATTGGTTCAATTGAATGGTTAGGGTAACCAGTCCTTTGTTGTTCATAAACTAGTGAGATTATTGTAAGTTTTCGCATATCTTTTCTCTTTGTTTCTTTTTCCCCCATTTTTTGTGGACATCGTATGTTGATCTACATCAATTATTCATACAGGGAAGTAGGCTGTGCGAGCAACATACTCTGAGAGCTTAGTGCCATACATCTATTAGAAGTATATAGCCTCCTGTCGAGCATAAACCTGCAAGTAGATTATAAAGTATGCACCATCCCAGATCATATGAATCACATTTGATATAATATCAAAATCTTATATATCATTATTTTTTGTATTCACAATTATAATTCATAAGTTATAATTGGTGCACAGTGAAGAAAAATCAATGAGATTCTATTAACGATCTTCCTCTTCTCGCAGTGCTCTTAACATTTGCTTAACTGCTTTTTTTAGATATTCTCCTTCAAAATGAATCTGTATTCATGATCTTTTAAAAATAATATAATATAGCAAGCATCAAACTAATCCTTAAATATCTGACTAGAATTACTAAGGGCACATGTCTTGAGCCATCACAAAAGGGTCTGGGTCTCACACAATAATAAGTTGAGAATGGACTTATGTTGTACCTCTTTTGTCGGCATTAGCACACATGGTATAAAACACGCACTACAATATTTTCTCCTTTCCCATGGATCTTATGTCTTTATCTCTTAAAGATGTTGTATTGATGATATTTAAACACCATATGTATCTAACTTTGTGTTTCTTGATCTACAACTTCATTTTAACTCATACCTGGCTTACTAAGTAGACTAGGTGAACATTTTTCACCGTAATGATCTTATGTCATTATTTATGCAACATTCATGATTTTAAGATATTAACTCTAAAATTATCCATTTGATAATTTTATTTAAAATTTAATCTCATCTCCAATTATCACTAAGACAAGGAGGCATTTACCTGTGTGATAAGGTGAACCTCATGTATACTCAACATACTTATCAAAAATGAATAAGTAAAGAATGCTCATAACATTCAAAAATTAAAATATATAAGTATGTAAATTAAATTTACTGATAATTAAAAACATAGATTCTTATTTTCTATTTTTGTGACAGGTCGAGTTTGTTTGTACATGTTTAGATTAATTAGAGTTGTCCAAGAACCTTCTAACCAACATTTGCGAGCTTGTCTTCGAAAGACAGGTAGGTTATGGCTAACAATCTTAGATTAGGATTATATAGGGAATAATTGAGGTAATTAGACATCCTTGCGCTGGTATTTCTAGGCTGGCACCCATGACTCATGTACGCTTCTTTAGTCCATTTTTTGATTATATATTTATATTGCATTTGTAATTATAGTTACCGTGTGACCTTGGGTGGTCTTTATTTACTCTGTAACATAGATGGTGGGTTTTATGCAAAAAATCTACGAGTCTCGTATATTCGACTTCGATGATTATGCCTGTTGTAGATATTGAGGATTTTTAGGGTTGATAGGACTTTTTGTAATATTGGTTTTTTTGAGCATAACATCATCATAAAACTAATTTTTATGCATTGGCTTCTACTATTTTATGGCCAAGATCCCAACATCACTAATTTTGAAAACTTGTGTGGCCTTATGAATTCATTTTTAGTATTTTGAGCTTAAAATGAATATTTTCAAAATGTTTCGCCAGGTTTGATGATTAAAGTGCTAATATTTTAGCTAATAACTCTATTTAGTTATTCCTATACTTGATTGAGGCCTTGATCTGGTCGTTGACTTCATTTTACATTTCTTCCTTATTGCGGATAGGTGTGGTCATTGACATTTATCCTGATATTGATCTGTTAAAGGTCCAAATACAATTTATGCTATCCAAATAACATTCTTGTATCAGAGTATCATGTATGTTATCTGAGTATATTTTATATTATGAGTGTTCTAGATATATTATGAGTCTTTATACACCGATTACAGCCTTCTATAAACCCTACTGACTTGGACTTGCGGGTGACCAGAGGAGAGGACTATGGTAGGAGCATGTGGATTCTTTTTAACTTCGTTGCATCATATCATCTTGCATACCTTGTTTGTGAGTGTTGTTTTCTATTTATACTCTCCGATAGGATGAGGTGCTAGAGGGTTTGTATTCATGCTTGTTTGTATTTCTTAGCCATAGAGGATACTATGGATGTTATTTACTTACTGTTTCGGTTATGAGATGTTGTTAGTAATTTGCTAGATCTTGCAGGATCCCTTTGTATATTCATTTGGCTAGATCTTATGGGTTCCCTTCTAAGTTCTTTGATTATATTTCTACTTTTGGTACATCTTACTATTTTGTTATTTGAGGTTACCGATATACCATTATTTCTATTATTTAATTATATCTCTTGTTTGTTGATCATTAATTTAGGTATGTTCTTTCACTTATTTTCTTGAATCTTCCTTATTGTAGCTAGTATCTAGGATATTTTACCTATCTTTATCATGTTCGCTAGCTTCCTATGTCTGTGATCCTTATTTTACCATTATGGCTTGTTTGATTTACCTGCCTATTTACTGCTTTTATTTCATATATATCCTTGATCGGCCTATGATGCCTACTAGGTACCAAATATTTTTTGTACTCATACTACACTTCTACATCTTTTTGGGGAAGACCCGGGTACGAGTGATCCATAGTGATTCTTGAGTTTGGGCTAACTGAGGTAGATGATGGATCCTAGTGTCGATAGATTATCTTTTAACTTTCCTATTATCTTATATTGTAGTTAGATCTAGGATAGACTTTGTATTTTCATTTTAGATATTGTACTCTTATTTTAGTGGATTTTATACTAGTTATCATGTTTTGGGGTTTACTTATTAACATTTTTAGATCTTCGCTTGTCCCTATCCCTTATTTATGGTTTCTTCCACTTCTAAGTTTACTATTCATCCCTTGTGTGTTTGTTGGGTGGTTCTAGTATGGTAGGACGTAGGTGCCCTGATGACCTGAGAAATTGGGTCCTAAAAAAATACCTTTTCCAGGCCTCTTACAGTATTTAATTTGATACTCAATAACTCAAAATACTTTATTTATTTAAGTTTGGAGTTGGTGATAAGGTGTTTTTACAAGTATCGCCTATGCGCGGTGTGACGAGATTTGGTCGGCATGGGAAGCTGAGTCCCAGATATATCGGACCTTATGAGA
>JBDJHY010121167.1:0-13678 GCA_039654485.1 Withania somnifera
TTTATAATATATATATTATATTAATATATATGTAAGTTAAGCTTTATAACTTTATAATATATGTATAAGTTAAAAAAAATTTAACATGTAATACAATATATATATATATATATATTATATTTAAGTTTATAATTTTAATAATATATATATATATAAGTTACAACTTTATAACTTATAGTATAATATGTATATATATATTTTTTTTTTAATTTGAACCGGGACGACACGAAATGAATCGGGATGAAAATAAAATTCCGTCTTGACTTACTATTTTATATCGGATCAGAACAGACCGGAAGATACCGGGAAGGGGACGGGGACGGGTTGGGTTCCGGAATATCCCGTCCCGTTGAGCAGGATTAGTTAGACCCTATACCACAGCAATAGTATCGTTATTCCTGATTCATCTGCCTCAATGGAGAATCAAATAGAAAAGATTCTCTTCACAGAGTACCAAATTTCTGAACGAGTTTCCCAACTTGCTTCCGAAATTACCCTCCACTTTTCTCCAGCACCTTTACTTTCTTCTTCTTCATCATCGCCTCCTGTCATTGTGGGTGTTGCAACGGGTGCTTTTCTATTCCTAGCTGACCTTGTTCGCAAAATCAAAATTCCCATTTCTGTTGATTTTGTTCGGGTCGAATCTTATGGATCTTCTACTGTTTCCAGTGGCAAACCCAAGATTTCTTGTGGCCTCAAAATGGATGTTAACGGAAAGCATGTCATTTTGGTACCCATATTCTTTCTTTTCTTAAATTTAAAAAAATTGTGACTGTTTTCAAAGAGAAAAAAAGTATATTTGAGAATTGGAGTTGTTTTTGAATATTTTCTTGGGGATGTTTTTTTTTTTCCTTAATGTTTCTGAAAATTAAGTTGAATTCCGGAGTTCTTTCAGAATTTTATGGTCAGATGTGTTTTTCGGCTGCTACAGTGTATCAATTTGATATATGCTACTAGTACTTTTTCTCTTTGAGAATAGGCAATTCAGTTGATTAAAAATGCCATCTTTATTCAGTATATGGTTAATATTCTTTCTGTCAACTTATATTTTGTACTACTAATCTCTAAGTGTGACAATTTTTAAGGTTTTTCTTTTTGGTGGCGTGGCAAGGATTGTGAGTTGACAGGTTTTGGATTCTAGAAAACATAATTTACTAGGTTCTTTGATTAATTATTATACATATTGAGTGGATTGTTTTAACACTAATACAATGTTTGCCCATGTTTATAAAACTAAGCATTTCTCTGTGTGCGCGCTTTTTGGTTGAAGAAAAGATAGAATATTGGGCATGTCCAGTTGTGGTTGCACGTACAGGAAGATTGTTTAAAACTAGAGGGAGTGATTAAATGTTACTAGAGCCTCTACATGGAGATGTCATATTTATGACTTGACTAAAGATCATGCGTAAATCTTCCATTTATTCCTTATGATTTTGGTTGGTTCAACATAAGCTGCATGTTTTCCAGTAGAGTGTTACGATTCAGGGGAGATCCTGTACAAGTGTATTATGGTCCTGCTAATCTTGCTTTCATTCTCCAAACATGTTGGCTGGTTAAATTGTTGTGACCCCATCTATTGTTGTCATAGCTGCTGCAATTTTCAGATTTATAATGTGAACCGTTAGTTTGTGGTGTGTGTGATTTGATTGCAGTGTATGTATAATCTTAATTACGTGCTTGGAGAATACATATCTTTCAGCTTAACCTTATCCGATCGGTTGAGTGGCGAATCCTCTGTGTTTAAGTTTTATAATTTTATCAGTGACCATGTCTATAATTGACATGCGTGTCAGCATACTGACATTCTATTTGACTAATCATTGTTCTGAAACATGTTTAATTGGAGCTGATACTCATTGGACTTCTGATATTACCTCAGGTTGAGGACATTGTGGATACAGGAAACACATTGTCCTGCCTCATTAAATACTTGAAATCTAAAGGGGCATCCTCCATATCAGTGTGTACACTCCTTAATAAACCATCAAAGAGGAAGGTTAATTTCGAACTTGTGGGAGAGGGGAAGTTCTACTATGGTTTTGAGGTAATCTCTAACATTCTCTTTGCTTTAAGGAAAGTCCTTCATTTTTGGCTGTATTTTGTAATGTTAAGTATTATTCATCTAGTGATTAACGTAGCTGTATAATTTACTGCTTATGTTTGATTGCCGTAATTTTTGAGTTTTCCTTTACTGTGTCAAACTTTTTAAACTTTATCTTGTCTGCAGAAACTAAAAGAACAGCCACTTCTTTAATCATAGTTCTTTTCTCCTTCCCAGACTCTCCAACAGAAAATAAACAAGTAAAAAAAGAGAAGGGGAGAACTATAATAATCTCCTGCCTGACCTAAAGAGTTAAAGTATACTAAGAAAAAATAGTATATTTCGAGAACCTTTCTGTTAACCGTAACTTCAAATTTGATAATTTTCTGTATGTGTAATATTGTCTCTCTCCACCTATGAAAGAAAGCAATAAGTAAAGTTCTTGTCCATGCTGGAATTGGCAAGTATCTTATATGCCCTAGAATTGTGTACTTTTTTTTATTTGCCCCTTCAGCATGAGAAGACTTGAAGTTATTCATTGTTATAATATCCAGTTGACGATGACAAAGAGGTCAGGTCCCTATACTACATTGGTTAGTGATTATTTAGGCAATAAAGGCAAATCAAATGTGGGTTTTGTAAATCGATTGCAACATTTTAGCTTTCTTGTCTGACACGTAAATTGAAAATATGAGATTTCTCCTCATATGCACTGATTGATCTCAGAGAAAGATACTATTGGCAAATCCAATTTTGAAATATTGCATTACAATTAGAGATGGTCCTTTACTAGTTTGATGTATAGCCAGCTAAAATAACAGCATGTCCATGAAGAAAAATGTTGTAGCTTGTATTTCGAAAGCTCCTGCATCCCTCCCTCGCATCCTCAAGCAGAAAAAGATTATTGGTACTCTTATTTTCTCTGTAAAAGTAACTTATAATTTCTATTCCACGCTGAGAATCTTGGTGCGTATAAGTAACCTTTTATTTGTTCTTGTCTTAATTTGCATGCAGTGTCCAGATTATTTTGTGGTTGGCTATGGGTTAGATTTTGCTGAGCTTTATAGGAACTTACCCTACGTGGGTATCTTGAAACGTGAGATGTACTGTTGATTTCTTTGGCATGCATAATTATTCCATACAAGGAAAGTTCTTGATTTTCTTGGATGCAGTCAACTTTTTGCTGATTAAGAACTGCAATTACCTTACTTTGTGAATCAGAGGCAAATGATAGAATTTTTTTCCTTTACCAAGCCGCAGCCCCAGCCCCAGCCCCAGCCCCTGCCCCTGCACCCGCACCCTCTGGTGGTATGCACCAGCTATTATTGTAATATACTTTTGCATATTTAGTGTGTGGCGCCTCTCTGATACCTATGACTTGAACCGTTTTCTGAAACTCTGTTCATCATTTTCCGTCTTCTATGCTTTCTTGGTCTTTATTTTTAGAATTTATATTTTAGTGAACTATTATTAGAACTCAATGGCATAAAAATTCTTAGGTTTCTAAAATCTTGTTGACTGAAAATGGATTATTCTAATTTACGTACACTTGATGAACATGCAAGATACAAGGTATGAAATTTGATGTACTTCTTAGAAAGTAATGACAATTGAATTACTGATTAGATAGAAATTGGCCAATGGGTAAAGGCATTGTACTTGATGGCCCGCCTAAAAGAGGATAGGGCATTTAGTCCATGTTGTTTGAAGAGAGGATAGGGCATTTAGTCCATGTTGTTTGAAGAACGTACTTAGTGTGAATTGGATTTGGTTAGACAATGTGTAGTTGATAAACAAGTATCCGATTTTTTGCAAGGTACATAATGTAGTAGTTTGTTCGCTCTAATCAAGTAGGTAAAGAGAAGCAAAGGAGATGCAAATCTCTTTGCATTAGATGTTACTGTCATCTGCAGTAAATTTTGCTTTCTTTTCTTCCCCATCTTGTACAATATTTTGAGTTCAATATATTCAATTTTTCTGGCTTGTTCAGTCTCGGTGGTTATCAAGTATGTTAGACAAGTTATAAGTATTGACAGAGAGTTCCTTATCCAGAGGTTTTGAATTTGAAACTTGGAAACAAAGAAATTCCGGGTAGAAAGCGCTTCCCCTAATTATATGCTCTATGTGGCGAGATTCTGAATTAGTTGAGCCAGTGTGTTTCGAATGACAGATAGTTAAAGGAAAAACCATTCATAGATTGTCATTTTTTACTGTCCACTGCCACTTGGTCCTCAATAGATTAAGAGTAATATAAAGAAATAAAAGAAGTACATGTACAAGCAGTACTGCAGTACATAGACATGAGGACAATATTCATCCTGTAATAGTCTTCATGAATGCCTGGAAATACATGTCATTTCTTAAAGATTCAATGTGGATTATTGAATTTCTGGTCCATAAAACATATCAGGAATACAAATAACACTATTCTTTCCATGGAAGAGCAAGAGGACGTGGAGTTTTGGGATTAACTAAATTCCCAGCAGTATCATAAATTATGACACCAGAAAATTCAGGAAGCTGACACTTTCCTCCCATGATGATATTCTTCTTCCATATTGAGACTTCACCACTACATGTGCTTGGATCAGCACCTTCAAAATGGTAATTCTGATCAATCTCTTCATGGTTGAGTTGAATAACAGGGTCATGTTGATCACCATAGCCATAACATGCTCTCCACTTGCGCTTCCATTTCCTCGAATGGCTCGCACACATAAAGAGCGCAAGCGCACACAGGAACAATGTTCCAGTGGCAAAGGCTACTTGAGATAGGGTAGCGAACTTGTGCTGTGAAAGTAGTAGCATGCGAGCCATGAGAGAAGTATAATTAAGTCGTCGATTCAGTCGGAATTCTTCTAATAAGAAGCGAGCTAGTTCAATGGTTTCTAAGCTGAACGAAGGGATGGACGATAAAATTCGATGAATGAATGGATAATGCAACCGCAAAGCATAGGGTGTACATTCGTGTGCTTATATTAGTTGCAAGTTAAGTTGGGGTTGTTGAGTAATTTGTTGCGATAGTTGATTAAGTGTAGTGGTTTTGTTGAGACTCGTTAGTTATGATTGCTTAGTTGTGGGTTCAGTTAAACTTATCCAATCTCTAAGGATAGATAGATAACTAAGATTCAAAAAGTCAAAATGTTTAAATATGCTGGGAAGATCATCATACTATGCGACGTAAATATTTATTCGTATCAAAGTAATTCAACTTAGCAATAATTAAGTGGTTTAATAAAATTAAAATATATATATATATATTTGTCAATCATGATTAAGTAGTGATAAATATGAGTACTCAAGTCATGCATTCATTAGTCAATGGGAAATAAAATTTACCATTATGCAAGTTGGTATGTAGCTAACCAAATCCACATTGTTATGCATCGGCTTCCCTTAATTAACCATGTAAAAAAAAAGATAGTAAATAAAAAAAAAAGTGTGATAAAATATAATTATTGTGGATGTTCATAACTTTTAAAAAATTACTCCTACTACTATTTTCTTTAATGTAGATAAATGTCTCGTTGTTGTATTCATCATTATGATCATAACTCCCATTTTTTCATAACCATAGTTAAATGCATTGTTTATAACAACCTTTTGTATGCCTCTATGAGCACTATAAATAGAGGCATAGGAGTTAATATTATATACACTGAAAAAACTTGAAGAATAAGATAACTTTCCTCTTGGTCCCTTATTGTCTTCTTATTTTATTATCTATTTTTTTACATCTTATTATTACTTTTTCAATTAGTTTTACAATATGTTGTCAGCTCACAAATTAAAACTAAAATTTGTTCGACAATTAAATTATGGAGGTTTCTCTTCTCTACCTTATCATTTTTCATTTGTGCTTAGACTTGTTAATTTGTGAAGTAATAATTTTCGAAAGAAAAGGTATAAAAACATGTATAATTACTTCCTTACTATTTGAAAGGCCACTGTTTAATCACCCAAGTTTAAAGTTTACAAATGAAAAAAAATTATTTTTAACGGTAATTCTTCAAAGTGATCTATTCAAAATCATTTTTTTATTTTTTAGAATTATACTTGTGATTGTCAACTTTATTTGAAGAATTGAATGAAGACTAGAAGTGCATGACATGCATTTTAAACTTTGGTTAATATTTTCTTGCGGCTATCAACTAGACACTAATAATTCATAATGGGTTTTAAATGAGAAATAATTAGATAGTAATATAATTTTTGACTGATGTATAGCAAAATAAAAAGGAACTATTATTGGGGTTTCTAAGTTGACACACATTTACTTTGATCAGTATTATTGGTTATTTTTGTACTTTTGTTTCTCACTATCTAATCAATTACTTGTTATTTGTACTAACATTTCTTGTTTTGTAGTTGCTTTTAAATGGTAAGCAAACTGAATATTGAGAAGTACTCTATTTTCTATTGCGATCAACAAAATTTTTCTTTCGTAAAGGATTTTCTTTTGAAAACAAATTATATACTAAATTTATATTTGTTTTAAGCTTCAGTTGTAAATATTATTATCTAAAGATTATTATGGCATTGATTGAAAATAAGATGATGGTTTTAAATTTAATTGCGCCAAAAGGATAAGACATCAGGTTAGAAGTCCCGATACACCATGATGATAAGGTATCGTGTTTGAGTCTCAATGTGATGAATCCCAAAAAATCACCAATAATCCTACTATAAAATCTATCTTACTATTCCGAGAAACAACAAGGATTCTTGGACAAGCACCTGCAAAACAAAGCCCAGGGCGGTCCTCGGGGTAGTTCTCCGATGCTTAAGTTAGTAAAGAGTTTTTGAAGAGAATACCAGTAAATATTTTTGAGTAGTATTTTGAGCATACCTTTGCCTTTTTACTGTATGTGCTTTTATAGCTGGTTCTAGTAGCAGTCATGTTAGTGGTTGCTGTAAATGGGGAGTAATAATCTCCTTAGTGGTTATTGTCACCTTCTTTGTAACTGTCGTTGCCTCATTAGTGGGCACTATAAATGGGGAGTAATAATCTCCTCAACGGTTGGGGCTACGTTAATGGTAATTACTTTACCGTTACTCTACATTTATTACGCTATTAATAGTAATAATTAATTATTATTAATTCCTTATTACTACCATTATTCTACGGTAGTCTCCAATTGAAGAATCCCAAAAGATCACCAATAATCCTACTATGAAATCTACCTTACTATTCCTAGCAACAACAAGGATTCTTGCACAAGCACCTGCAAAACAAAGCCTAGTGTGGTCCCTGGGGTAGTTCTCCGTTGCTTAAGTTAACAAAGAGTTTTTGAAGAGAATACTAAAAAATATTTTAGATTAGTATTTTAAGCGTCCCTTTGCCTTTTTACTGTATGTGCTTTTATAGCTGGTTCCAGTAGCAGCCACGTTAGTAGGTGCTGTAAATGGGGAGTAATGATCTCCTTAGTGGTTATTGTCACCTTTTTTGTAACTGTCGTTGCCTCATTTGTGGGCACCATAAATGCGGAGAGTAATCTTCTTAATGGTTGGGACCACGTTAATGGTAATTACTTTATCATTACTTTATATTTATTACGCTATTAATAGTAATTATTAAGTATTATTAATTCATTATTACTACCATTATTTTACAGTAGTCCCTCATTTGGTAGTCGAATGTGTGTTTACACCATTCGACTTAAATCATAGAGTAAAGGTGAGCTGGTTTTCTTAGAGATATTTTCCCGGGTTCATTCTATGCTTTATAACTCACCTTAGTTGGCTTTCCGAGGTCATTATTAAAATTACAGGCACGCTGAGATAACACATGCCGAGGTAAACTATACACCTACTGTCTATCAGCCCTCTTGTGGCGGAGGTGTCTGGACCGAGGTGGTATCGTCCGAGGTCGTTATGACCTTGCTTTTAAGTGAGAGGTTTTTGTCCTTGCCTTTATAAACCCTAACCGAGCTGAAGTGAATTCGTCACTTCGGGTATCGTTTAAGGAAGTGTATGGGCGGGAAGTATTACACGTCATCTGGTTTTCCCGACTCTTTATTTTCATTGCTTCATTTTTCCCCGTTTTTTCTTTCCACGTGTCGCAATCCTCTGATAGATACATACGTGTTATAATCTTTTTAATGGACGCGTCGTTTTAGGTACTTTTTACTTGGGGAATACATGATATTTACTGTACCGTCTTTTCATATCTCCTTTTTACTGACCCTTAGGATTCTAAGTCATCCTTTCATTTATGTTTCCTCTTTTTTCTTTTGCATTCTTTCTCGCTTTGTTCACCTTCTTGCTCTTATTGTTCCCAGATTCTTTCTTCAATATTTCAAATCTTTCTACTTTTGATCATCAGTAAGTATGTCTTCTCCTTCTTCTCGTACATATGAGGCAGAGGTATATTGTGTAGGTAGTGATACCACTGACCTTCAATCTCTGACTCCACCCCCCAAGTTTTTTAAGGCCATGATTTATTGGTCTCAAAGATTGCAAGTAGTCTTTCTGCAGACTCCTTGTTGTGTTTCCTTAGGGAATGTCATTTTCCCCCTAGTTTGAATTTACCATACCTCGTTCTTGTGATAGGGCTTGCTCACCCCCCCCCCTTGGGGTACTATTCTATGTATCAGGACTACATAGCTTCTGGGCTACGTTTTCCATCTTTTTCCCTTATTGATTAGTGTATTAGTATCTTTCAACTTAAACCTTGCGCAATTGGCGCCTAATGCCATGCGCACCATCATGAGTTTTGTGCTTGCCTGCACCAAAGTTGGGGTGGAGGCTACTGTAGATTTATTCAAACATCTTTTTACAGTTAAGAGTTATGGACCTTCCAATGGGTGTTACTTTTTTTAGCCCCCTCCGTAGTTTTTGGATTCTAACTCCTTTCAAAATTGCTGATTGGAAGAACCAAATTGTTCTTTTTTTAAAGTAGAGGAGTTTTGTTTTTCCCCTACTGGAATTTTGGTAAATTAAGATACGATGTTGCCCGGGTTGTCAATACCTTGGATCTTGACCTCATCGACAGGATTCCCCCCTCCCCCTATTGTTGTCGATTCACTGATGCAGACCTATTCCAGAAAAATATCAGTGCCTTTAACCCAGGTGCAGAGGTCGGCGAGGGGGTACCTTACGAGGGGGTTGCCGAAATGACCTAAGGTAGTTAGAAGTTTGTATCCCGAGGTAAATTCCTCAGTTTGTATTATTTATCTGACTTTTCTTTGTCTTTTATTTCAGTGGTGCTCGTCAAGCTTGGAAAGAAGAACAAACCCTCCAGCTCGTCATCTGGGCCTAATAGGGAGACGACTACCCCCAACCCTCTTCGTATCACTGAGCTATCTGACCGAGGTGCTACGACTGAGGTGGGCCGAGAGAAGGGCCCTTCAGCTTAGGAGCCTAGGCCAAGAGGCAAAAATTCTTCGGAGCTGGGCCCCACTGAGGACATGTCTCTGGACGACTTGAGCAACGTAAGTATTTCTGCATCTATTCGTACTTCTATTTTTTCTCTACCAGCACTTAACCTATTTTATTCTTCGCACGTTTTGTCAAAGACAGGCTCTATATTGGCCCAAAAAGTGGGACACGCTAATGAGGAGTTCCATCGGGAAAGAGATCAGCGAAAAGAATTGGAGGCCCAATTGAAAGCCTTCAAAGAGAAAAGGAAGGCTACCGAAGAGAAAAGAAAGGTCGCCGACGAGAAACAAAGGTCCACTGAGACTGAGCTACACCTCCTGAAGAAGGATTTCGTTGATCGATAGGGATAGTTTGTTGAGGTCCCTTTTTAAAATATTACCGTGACCAATGCATTCTCAGAGTACATCTCGTCCATGAGCGAGTCCCTAGTCAGCGCCACCAGGTTAGCGGTGCTGGACGAGGCATACCCTGATTTATCCCTCTGAGATGAGCAGTTCGGCTATGAAGCCGGGGAAAAAGCTCAGATGAATGAGGACTTTATCAAGGCGATGCTGAAAAACTGAGCTCCCTTTGATTAAGTTCATCGCTCAACACCCTACTCCCTTATCAGTGGAGTACTTGAGGGCATGCACCGAGGATTCAGACTTGCACATTTAGGAGTTCTTGTCTGCCAGGAGCAGACTTCAGTCAGAGGAGCAACCGTCCATCCCCAAGGTCCTTCCAAGGTCTCCACCTGAAGACCCTGTTGTTGCTCCAACCGCTGAGCCCCTGGTGGAGATAGAGCTCATCTCAACCGTTGAACAGGTCGGGGCGATGATTAGATTTAGGGCCTTTGTAATTTTTTCTTTTTCCTCCCTCTTGTAATCACCTCAGCCTACTAGGCGTTTATTAATAAAATGAAAGCTTTTTCCCAATTCACTTTATTTTTCCTGCCGCTTTTAATACTTGCATTCTTTACTTTTCAGCAAATTATCCCTTATGCACTTGAACAAGTGGAAAGGAAAAACTTCTTCATTCGAAGGCTCCTTCACGAAAGAAATAGGGAGCTCCATACCAAGAACGAGTTCATCAAATACTTCTGAACTAGATTATCCCAGAATGCCAATTTTCAAGGCTTGGTAAATAAATTAAGGGCCTCCAATAACGGAAGAAGACACCTCAGGGTGGAAAATACTGAGTTATCTTGAAAGTTCAAAACTTTTGCGGGAGGATGTGCGTAAAATCGTGGACAACATAGAGAAGTCAGCTGCTTATTGGAAAGCTAAAGCAACTCAGCATAAACTGGACTTCGATCACCGTGAAGCCGAGGTGAGTCGCCTCTAAGATCAATTATGAGAATATGAAAGGATACTATTCTTCGAGGGAGGATTACTCACCTTAGACAAGGTGGAGGATCGGGTTAGCGAACTTACTACTATCCTTGGAAGCGTGGCTTCTATGTATGGAGAAGGTCCTCCTTGCTACAAACGGAATAGAATCATCCTCGACCATGTCCTTGCCATGTATGATGATGTGAAGAAAAGACCTATAAATGGGGACTAATAATTTCCTCAATAGTTGGGGCCACGTTAATGGTAATTACTTTACCGTTACTCTACATTTATTACGCTATTAGTAGTAATTATTAATTCCTTATTACTAACATTATTCTACATTATTAAACAACATTTATTTTCAACTCTAAAATTGTGGGTTGAAAAAATAAAATGAATTTAAGTTACTAAATAAGCAAAAGGTGAAAGCAATCCGGAAATAAAATTAACTAAAATAATGAAAAAACAACAGACTAACGGCTGAGTTTTACAACAATGCTTACGGTTGACGTCTGTGCTTACATTTTTTATGTGAAGTAGGTTAACTCCTAAATAGAAAAACCTATATACAAGATTTATCTAACATAGTGCGTCATTTAAATTTTTATATGGTTCAATCATTTTTTGCTTAAGCTTCAGCTAGAGGTACTGAATTCAATCGTTCTTTCCTGAAGTTCAGCCCTTTCCCCTAAGTTTCAAGCATTTTTTGTCTTAGTTTAGGCCTAACGTTGTTCCAAATATCAGCCACTATTTTTTCTTTTATAGAAAATACAAGTTAAATAACGGTGTCCAAATAGAGTATTTTTGCAACAAAATGCGAGTCGAGTGAATTGGGCCTTTTTCTTATTCTGATCTCCCAGGCTTAGCCCATTATAACCAGTTCAAACAAAATGCTGATTGGGAGGTATACTTGTACTGCTTGCCTAATCAAGTCCAAAAGTTGGTTATCCTATTGCTTCCACTAAATTCTGATGATATAATAGTTGGATACTCAATATACTCGATTAAGTGCATATATTTTTGGCTTATAATGAGAGTTAGACCCCCGCGTCTTGATCATTAGCATGTACTCAATTAGTATGCGATCTGCCCATTTGCATTGCGTAACTCAAGCTATATCTTCTACCTAAGAATTATATTTACCTTGATGTAATTTTTGTTTTCTCTACAAACAACATTAATTTACCTAAACTCTCTGAAAACTTCCTGTATAATCACATCCTCTATTCGTCCTTAGTTATCTAAACTTGAATCCTCTTGTTCTCCGTGGAAATGGAATCCAAGCAGAGGCTCAGCCGCCCAAGTGACATGCAATATCACATCAAGGCGATGGCTCCTCTTTGATGATGTAAATACATATTTTTGCTTGCATATGTTTTGTAGAGTACTAATTAAGATCTCCCAGCCATAAGTAACTAAACTAGCTGGATAGTTGGACAGGAGGGAATTAACCATTTTTGCAGCTTCCTAGAATTCGCCTATTTGACGTGGCGAATCCTAGAGGACGCGCATTTTCACAAGACTACACCAAGAAAAGACAACCTTTGTGCCGGCCAATGGTAGCAACATTTCTTATTCGTTTATTTTAGCAATGTTTCTACAATGTTCAGCTATATCCTGCATTATTCGAGATTAGCTTCCACTAGTCGATGGAGAAGAGATTCAACAGGAACCTGTCAAACGACAGCAGAGGATCCTCAAAGAGCTTACAGAAGATAATTGCTGAGAACAGGAAGCCTGCTAGTCCTGTTCCTGACTTAACTGATTTTATGAATGACATGTTTTTCGGGACACCAAGTGCTGATAGAAAAGCCTATAATCTGAAGGGAATTAACACGAAACTGATGGACGATGATGATGATGATGATGATTTCGACTCGAGCACGAGGAGTGTTAGCAGCAGGTTAACTCAGGAATGGCTGCAGGAAGCTAAGCAAATGGTAGCTTCATCTCCAGGTCGTGGAGGTGAGTCGCCCCCAGGACGGCTAGTGACTTCCCCTAGGTTTGCAACATCTCATGCTAGAATTGCAGCGTCTCTTATGGAAGGCAGAGGTCCCCTTTCTAGGTCTGCTAGAAGGTAATTAAAGCTCAACTTTCTTTGGTATAACCAAAAATTGTATAATTTGCTCTTTATGCAGGCAATGGAACTGTATAATTATGATCAAAATATATAATTTGAAAAGGAAAATAAAGTATTACCAGCAACGTACAAGACATTTACTTGTATTTACGTCCGCTAAGTGTAGCCCTTTATAACCTCAAAGCTACATGCAGTAAGCTTGAAATAGATCATCAAGAGTTATCGTGATCTGTCTCAATTATGAACTATTTCATTACAATTAAGCATTGGTAAGAGCTCTAAAATGTACTGATGAAAATGTTATAAATTAAAGCTCTGGAAATCAATTTGACCCTATGATAGATGAAAAAAACTTGTATTTACACCCACCTGCATTAATTTGTCATAATTTCGTTATAAATTGAGGTGGATATACATAATAACTAATCATGATTAAATGATATAAGAAATATAAAAAAAGGTGTCATTTATTTTTTCTTAAGACACCCCTGGGGATTGGGGAAAGGAAATGCAAGAGAGGATTACAAGGGGGAATTGAATCAAATTAGCAAGCTCAAATCTCTAAGTAGCCAATCAGCAAATTTAAGATTTGCTAGAGATATGTATCTTATTAGAGGTTTGGTGAGCAAGTTCGAAGCTGAAACAATAATATTTTTCGGTAAAAATTCAAAATTACACCCGATAAATATTTCTTTTTATTTGTATGTAGCTATTCCTTTTTAGAGACGTGTATCTTATTAGTGGATCAATCATAATAAGTATTTCGTTGAATACAAATAAAAAGTATATTTTTCACGTATAGTTACACGCTATATCCGTTTCGGTTAACGCAATTACCCTTTTTTAATTGTTACTTTCAATTAG